>VUQK01028592.1:17191-31026 GCA_015106715.1 Bujurquina vittata | reverse complement strand
GTCTCTGTCAGTGTCACATTTAATTGAGTACTGTGGGGAATGCATAACTGAGAAAATAAACACTCCGTTAATGACCACACACACACACCACGCACGCACGCACGCACGCACGCACGCACGCACGCACGCACGCACACACACATACACAATGCCTTGTTCTTACAGAGGACAATCTATATTTTCCTCCTTTACCCACTGATAACTGGCAGGGAAAAAAAATCAAAGAATCAAAGAAAAACATCATCTCAGCAAATGGCCTCCTCCTCCAGTCTTATCAGTAATCTTAATGTAACCCCATGAGAACATAATACCACAATAGTATTGCTGTTGCTGCGGTTGTATGAGCAATCTTTTACTAAGTAAATACTATAATCCATATCCTGTTTGCTTGTCAACACTCACACAAACACACAACCAAAAACCAACCACTGTGCTTTTGTAACTAGTGGGTTGTTAATGGAGAACTTCAGAGTTGCACAAAGGTTCCAAAGCAGCGGCTGACTTCATTTGAGTGCCGTACTAAAAGATTGCTAGCCGAGCCACGCCTCAGGGAAGTGCTCTGCAAAATACTGACCATACTACTGACTATGCAGCTCTGGAATGTATAAATATTGGACTCACAGATTAGATACCATGTGTATAATACCTTTGGTTAAAATGATATTCATGCTGTCACGTTTAACGTCAGGTTATGTAAGCAGCCATGTGCAATGCTTTTCCAAGGGGCTATCGTGTGCTTTACTTTGGTTAAAATACGCTAAGCATTTTATTAGTGGTAACAGAAACACAGGGATCAGATGGATTTTTCTGTTTGGTCAGTGTCTGTCCTTTCCTTGTGTTTGTTGTATTCCCACTTAGAAACGCAGGTAAATGTATGGACAGCCTCTTTAATGCATGGCAGCAGGGCAGGAAATGGGGTTAGAAGCAAGTAAGAGGGAGTAACAATGGCATTTTCTTTCTTTCTTTTTTTTTTCAGAGAATCTGAAACACACCAACACAAGCAAAAGGAGTGGCAGCTGATTATAAGGCCAACATTTCTCCTGTGTTAGTTACGGTCACATTACACTCCGTCATAACTAGATCATGAGGCTTTATCTAAACTCACAGCTGCACTGCACACATATGCACATATGCAGTACACACCCATGCACATGCACACAAACACACAGTCTCCTGCACATTTGAACTGCCTCCATATAGCACTGTGTGTGAAACTACAATTACAGGAAAACCATCAGGATTGCACTGACCAGAATCCGCATCACATGGACAAGAATGCAGAAATACTCCCAATGGATTTGATGACAGTAAAAGCAACTGACTAAATAAAAGTCAGCGTTCTCAGAGCACATGTCTTTTAGACAACTGCCTTTTTAACCGCAAATGAAATGACGTCAGCAAATCATTGGCTGTGTGCCCACTTCCTAGGAGCATAGGAACCACCCCTTTCCTCCTAAAAGCTTCTCACATCCTCTTGTAACAACTGTATTCAATCAATCACTGTTATCCACCGTAACTCTGAAATGTTACTTCCCGCTCCTACACTATTTTGTGCTGGCCTTAAATGACTGCCTGTGAAGGACAACTAGAAAAAGTAAAAGACATTTTTGTTCTGTCACCTTTAATGTAAGTGAAAATATCAGTTTCATACTGTGTGACTTGCACCAGAACTGAAAATAGTGCTCTCAAAAATTATCATATCCTGCCAGAGAGAAAAAAAAGTGAAAGAGAAAAAAGTCTAAATCTGAATCGACTTTGAGGAAGTTAGGAACTTCCTTAAAATACCTAACACAATGTGATCTCCTGATAATCATGCTTGCTTACGTTTTGCTAATTCCCTTTTTTTCACACTTCTTGAATATGTAAAGGCGAGATATCAGAAAATAGAATGGTTACGTAATCGAAGGTTACGTTCTTCATTCTGCTGTCAAAGATCAGCATGAGCCTGCAGGAGTAACAGCAAGAGAAGTCTGACTGTGTGGGCGTCTGCAACTTGTGGTTTGGACTTACTGCGTCACTGCAAGATGATAGAAACCAAATTTTATAGTCCTGTGTAGGTACGCAATTAAGCAAGAGAGCATTTCAAATGTTTCTTTAAAGAGAACAAAAAAATATTTATTTGGAAGACCTGGCAGTCTCAGATTTGACAGTTTAATATAGATGAGGTGGTACAGTGTATAAAAAACCCCTCTGTTAAATGGCTTTACATATATAAGAGGAAGAATAACTGAATACGCAACAGCTTTGACCTCTTAACCTCTAGGCTCTAAAGGGTGCTTAGAACTTCCCTCATTAGTCACTAACAATATTTATGCAAACAGCGTATGTAGTTTGGACAGTTCAGATGTGGCGTGTATGATAATATTAGAGTTTCAGAACCATTCACTGGAAATGTATGTTGTAATCCAAAGTTTGCAAAACACTGTCTCGTGCCTTCTTAGCATCAGCAGTTTGCTGTACAGACTCTAACCAGCAATTTGCAAAGATGGAGAAATGCCTTTATACTGAATGTATATTAAGTGTGATTGCAATGGAAAATTCACTGCAGGAAAAAAGAAAAAAAAAAAACCCACATAATGTAATCATGCTCAGACACAGCACACAGTAACACATGCCAGCAGGGACAACATGAGGTGCAGTTTGAGTTCATTATTGGTCTTGCACTAGCCACTCTGTCCCTCCATCTGTTCTGCTCTACCAGTGTGTGTGTGTGTGTGTGTGTGTGTGTGTGTGTGTGTGTGCGTGCGTGTGTGCGTGCATGCACACATGTCTGTAAATGTGAACATGCTCATATCAGCCTTTTTATGTGCATGTCTGACCCTCCCCTGACTCATTATGTCTGCTGAGCCACTACATGGCAGAGAAACACAGGGACCAGAAGTGGCAGGGAGAATTACATGAACAACACAGTGGTGCCAAGACCCCTTGTTTTCACTCTGCTGCAGGCAAATACTGGAAAACAGATCTAAGGGAAGGACCATGAGAGATGAAGACAGGGAGACAGACAGTCTGTTAATACGTATGGATGTAAGCTCAAGATGGAGAGAGATTGTCCCTTACTAGTGCACGCTCATATTCTTTTTCTGTCGCTGCATTATTTTCTGAGTGAATGGAGCAAGCAGGATGAAATAAAAGGGTTATTTCTCAGTTTGTTCACTCATTCATGACTATGCCAAATGCCAGTTTAGAAATGGTCCATGCTTTTTTCTGAAAAGGGCATTAGTGCACTGATTGGAATGCGAGAGATTACAGTTTTTGTCAGGTGCACGATCCCAGGGAGACGTGACATGAAGAAGAAAGAGACTGTTAAAAGTGAGAAGTTAACGTAAAACAACGCTCCCTGTGCACTAACTTTTTTTTTTAAAAAAAGGAACTAAAGAGGTGATATGTATTTAAAATAACACTATACTATACTGCTGCAGCTGAAATCCATTGCTTGTTTCATTGTTTAATAGTGACAATTTTAAGGATTAAAGTGTTCAATGTATCCACATGAACAGCACTACTTATAGCTATCCTCTGGTTTATAAAGCTTTACAGCTCCTTGTTTCAATTCAATTGCAACAAAAGTGAGAAAGTCATGCCTGATGCCTGGATTCTGAAAGCTGTTTTATTATTGTTGGACAAACTGACTGTTCGTGCAGAAAACCCTAGAGCCACCGGGAAATGTTCTGGTTCTCCCGATGGGCAATTTTATTTTTAGCTCTAAAAAAAAAAAATTATTAGTGACTTCATAGCTAGCTACAGGCATGATTGTGTCCAACTACAGGTGACTTTTTATAATGTTTGAGAGAGCAATTAGATTTGTGTCTTCCCCCTTAGCTTTTGGTCTTTTGACAGACTTGTATTTCACCTGCTAATCCGACCTGCAACTTCTTTGCCTGCCCCTTCCTTTCACAATGTTTAATTCGAAATCGCAGAGTTTTCATTACTTAATGTGCACACCTAGCTTTGTTGCAATCACCTAACCGTCCCATTTGTAACAAGTATTGCTCAAATCCTGGACCAGCTACAGGCCCAACAATACGCAAGGCAGTTGCAGTGTCGCTAAGACAGAGTGCCTCATTCCTGTAGTACACCCGCAGCTTTGTCCTACCAATTTCCACCTACTTTTATGTTTGGCAGTTGTCCAGCACATTCTTAATGAGTGCACAGAGGACATACACGGACAGGTATGCATGGACCCCAACCCCCAAACATACACCGTACTACCTATTTTCTACTGCTTTCCCCCCTCCCCAAAAGTGATCTTAGAAAAGCATATGAAATAAAGTAAATAGCATGGGATAAATACGCTATGTCTGCACTATTTTATGCTGCATGTATGAAATATGTCTATGTATTAATTAGATAACATTAAGAAATTGTTAGGGCTTTGTAGCTGCATTTGGTACACTTAATATTTCATGAGAATGATACTACTGGTTTTTAATGCAGTCAAAGTGGCAGTTAATTAAGTGATACATTACAAATAAATCTACAAGCCCATTCATTTCTGCCAACTTAAATTCAGGCCATGAAAGCGATTCTGTTAATGTACAACAGAACATGTTGTTTTAATGAGGTGGCTAGTCTCTACTGACATTGAATTTGCTGTTGATATAAGTATAGAGCTGATAACATCTCTGTGGAAGTTTCTGCTGTAAAAAGCTCTTTTCCCAGTGTGCAAATTCAAGCATTCACATTCACCAGTCATGTTGCAAAAAATTTTTTAAAAATGATTCTCTTAACCCAAATCATGCATTTCTGCTTAGCTTTATGGGAACACCCATCAGATGGAGCCCTGGAAAGGTTGGTTACATTTTTGGCATTTCTCCTACTATTATAAGACCAAAACTATTTTTTTCTTTTCTGTTTTCGTTTCATTATGTCTGAGCCAAATGAATGTGGAAAAAGGAAGCAGTGCAGGAAACATGAGAAACTGTAAAGCTGTAAATGACAGCAGCATGAAGCATGCTAATGACTCACTTTGTGCTGACATCAAATTAGCGCAAATAAATTAGATGATGATCATTTCATCTCCCTTGGGCTTGCAGTCAAGTGTTATTTAAAGAATAAATACCAATTGGATATGTTTGTTGTGGTTATTTTTTTTAATCAGAAATTTTCATATAGTTTATGAACTGAATTGGATGCAAGACTGACGGATGGACCACCCTAAAAAATTATTTTAAACACAGCATGGCGGCTGTAAATCAGCTATGACTGCAGGTACACTTGGCAATCTTGAACATTTCAGTCTGGGTTGATTTGGAAGAACCTGAAGTCACAAGTTATTTGTAAAGTCTTTTCCCAACATTCTTTGATCAAACGTGATCTGACTTTATGCTGTATATGCCACAAGGCTAAAACAAACAAACAAAAAAAACACCATAAAAAAGCAGGGCACACAGAAAGCAGCTACTTTGTTGCTGAATTCTGAGGTGTGCAGCTTGTTGCCTGCAGCTCCTCATATGAAAGTACAATAAACATGCTTCTTGTCATCTCATTACCCCCTGCAATATTTCAAACTCTTCTGCTATGGAAAAATGCAAAAAACAAGTTTTTTAATAATGAAGATTATAAGCGCTAAACTCACCAATAAACAGACTGCACATCCCGAGAATACTTCATAATACACTGCAAATGCAAGTCAGCTCATGCCAGTTAAATGCTTTTAATATAATGCTGGAACGGTTTGGTTTGCTTCACCAGCAACCTAAGAAAGATTTTGTTTTTCCAGATACGTTGCCAGAGACCCACACTTTTTAACATCACAAATATATAAATATTGCAATACTTTCACCAGCAGTTCATATTTGGTATAAGAGGACTTATAAGTTTTTTAGTTACCTGGACCTCTTCCATGTTATGAATTTACTCAGGCGTGAGAATTAGATTTAAAAAAATCACATTCTGCAACCGATTGCAACTTGTGGTGACTAACTGATTGCCCAGAGCATCCACTATCACTTTTGATTGCAAGGCGATTGCACAATTTGCCTGACAGTAAAGTGCATGGTCTGCAACAATGCTTAGGTACATGCTTCTAACAAATCAACTTTAAGGACAAAGTGTTCACTTGCTCCCCTATATATCGCGCTGACTAAAAGGTGCCATGATGAGGTGATATTCATGTCACCAGACAGTGGTCATAATGCTATGCTTGGTCGGCGTAATTTTCAGGTTAAAAAAGTTGATAAAACCTAATATACCGTATGTTACTACAATACTTAGCACATCTCAAAATGTTTAAAAATTGCAATAATATCGTATTATGAGTGAAGTATTGTGATATTGCATCATGGGCGTCTGGTGATTCCCACCTCTAGTTGTCCTCCCAAGACTATATGAGGAGCCTTCCAAAGATTTTTTTTGTTCCGTTTATATTAGCTGATCCCAAAGTGTGGAAGTCCGACAGGTGACAGCCCCCCAATATCCACAGTGTCAGTTATGTTGGATGTTGCGTTTACACAGGAAATAGCAGTGGATCAGATTAGTTAGGCTGCTAATTCAGCAACAAGATAAAGGCATCATGGTGATGTCTTCACAGGGAAAAGATAAAAAAAAGGAGGGGGTGGGGTCCTGGTTATTTTTATAGGTCTCCTGAGATGCCCATATTAAAAAGTTAACAGTCACTATAATGTTTTACAAACTAACTGAAGCTCAGAAAGAAAAAATCCTAGGAGGAGAAAAACCGTGACACAATAGGGATAGGTTTATGTGTCCGTTTCAGAACACAAGCATTTAAAGTCAGTGCAGTCATGTGATTCATTCAGCAAAGGTAATCAGATTTTTTTTCAAGTAATTATCACAAAGCTAGTAACTGCAGTAATCTGCTGTGGGCAAGAGTGGCCACGGCATGAAGCATAACTACTTTTTAAGGATGGAACTGGACAGTCTGCAGTGAGTCCATTATTATTGTACTAAGGCATATATTCTTGTGTAATACTGTGAAAAAAAAAAGAAACATATGCGTAAAGCAAATAATGGGAGATGTGCAAAACTACACAGTTCAACGTCTGAATGAAAACAAGTTTCCTGTACATGTTTTCACATAAGGCCCAGACAGTGTATATTTCTTTTCAGTAAACGGTTATTGTGGGCAAAGTTTAAAACCAATGCTGTCCTTGCAATAATGATCCCCTAGAATCAGCAGTGCGTCACACATCAACACACTGTGTGCAATTGGATTATGCCTCACCGGCATGTTTGACTGCCCTCAAACATTTGACCAAAGTAACCACGGTAACGGTCTCAAAAACAAAGGGAGGCTCAGACGAGGTCAACAAAGACTGGGATTCTCCCCTAGATGATTAGGTTACATAAATGATTAGTGCCTCAACACAAGGCCCTCAGGAAGCCTCTAAAATAACTCAGTGCCCTAAAACTAAGGCCTTAATTGTACTTTCTGCATCCGTGAATCTGCTAGGATCCACTTGGGTCTGAGTAACGGAAATTTCGTCATCATACAGTGAGCGCGAGGGTCCCTTGGACATCTGTGTGCCTACTAACTTTTTGTGACCGCATTAACTTGTCCCCAGGGATTTTACATTACAATGCACCAACTGTGTTTGCATCCCAGGCGAAAGACTTCAAGCAGACTTCAAAGAATGGAAAGACTACTGTCTGTCATGTCTCCAACTGTCCGCAGCTGAGTATAATCAAGGGTCAACAGGAATGACTACTCTGCTGCACTGTCTCTCACTGTCCGTGGCCACAGCAGAGTATAATTAAGGCTTAATCACTGGTACACCTACACTCACCTCCATCTGTGGTCAAATATCCAGACAGGTAAGGGGGTTCTTTTACAGAAAAAAAAAAAGATTTAAAAGCATATGATTGTGCCTGCTATGTCTTTCTATAGGCATGTCCAAAAAAAACCCCAAAAAACAAACAAACAAAAAAAAAGAAACAAATGAAATGAAAAAGACATTTTTAAATCTGAGAAGATTTGAGTAAGAAGAAATAGTGTTATCAAGTAATCCAAGTCCAGTATTCTATTGTTTAGATTCTGAAAAATAATTTATTAAACCAACAGTGCTGCGTTAAAGTTAATTTACTCCTCATCACCCACTTTCATATTAGCGCTGCCTGGCTAGCAACAGGTGGACCCTCACCTTTATTCTTTTTCACCTCTTTACAATTAAAACATCACCATTTGCCACTGAATCAGTTTAACAGCTGATGTGATGGTGATGTGTTGTAAAAAAATAGACCCAAGAAGCTTTTTACTGTGCCACCTAATATATTAAAAGCATACAACGCTGACTTGTTTTTTAAGTCATAGAAAGCTATAGATAAAGATATTGGTCTACTTAGCTATATGTATTTGGCTGATATGCATTAATATGACTGTTTTTCTTTCCCTGCTTCATTTTTACTCTTCATTACACTTTCGGCGACCATAGATCGTATTTAAAAGTTCATCCAGTTATGTCAGTTTTGAGTTAGTTTTGAGTCACATGTCGTTCACCTGTGCACATGCATTTTTACAATACAAGGACATTAACAGACTGTCACAGCAGGCAGATTTCCCCAAGTGAAGAGGGTCTATACTGAAGCAGAAATAACAATTTGCATGCATTTATTGAAATAATGAGGCAAGTGTGCTTTGGACCCATCAAGGTTAAAAAAAGAAGAAAAAAAGAAAAGAAAGCAGGCCAAGTCCAACATTAGTTAGGCTTATTATTCTAGTTCAAATGGCACTTACTGAGAGGTCCTATCTATACAGTCTCAAGTAAAGAGACTTGACTCTATCCCAAATGACTGTGATGGCAGTATCCTAGGGGATTTGTTATCACCCAGACCATCATGGGAACTAAGATGACATGTCTCTATGGTTTCAGTGACAATAAAAACTAGTCAGTCCTGGATGGGAACAAGTCCTGAGGGAACCATGGCAACTGCAGTGAAAATGTCAAACTGCAGACTGCTCAAAGTAGGGGAATTTTAGTGTCTGGACTCTTGGGCATGCAACTTTCCATGTTTGGATTTCCTACAGTTTTCTACTTACTAATAAATCAGTGAAGTTCGTTTGCAGGTGTCTAAAGATAGTTTAAAAAGTTTAAGCTGCATAATTTATCACTATTCAGCATACTTTCCAATTCACAATGAAATCCACCTGAGGCAGCTTGGCAGAGAGTTAATATTTCACCCTGGCTCTCCCTAGCTTCTGGCAATTAGCCTGAAGTTGCCGGCTAATTCCAGTAACCTCGATTAGCAGAAAGGTGTCAGAAGGGGTGAGGATATTACTACACTGGGCCTCTAGGACCAGGATAGATGGTTTTAAGAGTTCCGGAGAAGCTCAGATATCAACACTGAGACAACAGCACCAGCACAGAAGTAACAAACCCATTGAGCACAAATGGGCCCCGAGTATCATGACAGACACCAGGCTGTATTTTCTACAGACACAATTCTACTTACTTGCAATGAAATACACACACTGCAGTGAACATACACTATTATTACCAAAACAAGTAGATCTCTGTTGGAGTGAAGCCAGTGGTTAGTTCTGTGCTTTTTTAACCTTTGTGTATAGACTTTTAAATTACAAGACTTACCAAAGACAGTTTAACTACAGCTAGTACTGATTTGAATTTTAGTTCTAATAGTGGTGCGAAAAGTGGACATCAGCTGCCTGCTATTCCTTAGTCAGAGTGCAGATTGAACAATTCAATTTAGCATACTGAATTAAAGTGTAATGTGCAGCTAATTAAATACCATGTCTTCTGCCTTGACAAAATGAATGATTTACACCTTTTAAGAAAGAGGAACCAGTCTGCATTTGAAAAATGTTATAACAAAGGTCTACTCATCAAGGTTCATGAAGGCCAGTGTAAACTTCCCTAAACTACAAACTCCACATCACAAAATATTACCTATCTTATCTTTGCAAGTGTCTTCCACACCTCAGCCATAATATTTTACCCAAATTAGGATTCAAATATTCCCCAGGTAAGGCAGACACTTACACTATTATGTTGGAAACTTTTACGTGCAGAAAGTGGCTGCACAATCACACAGACGTACGAGTGAGTCAGTCATATATGTTCACATATGCTACCCTTAGTGGGCGTGACCAGAGGAAATGGAAAATCTGCTCTGGAAAAATGACTCTCTTGGAAACATACTGCAAGAAGCTAACACATGATAACACAGACCTGCCCTGCTGGTTCTGCTTGGGAAGTTAGGGCAGGGCACAATGCCCATGACAAAGCCTAGCAAAAATCAAAAACATGGCCCCTCTGTGAGTTTCCACAAATTATTCTTTTGAGAAAGGGTGGGGAGAATGCAGTCAGCATTTATTGACCAGATAGTTATACTAGAGTATAGTACTACTACTGCATGGAAAAGGAATGACATCTCGATTGCAATTAGATCACCAGGTACAAATAGATTCTGCAAGAGGTAATCTATCGCAAGGAAGTGAACTACAAGAAATAGAATTTGTTTAATTACATTTCATAGACATTTACTGTGGATAATTGTGCAGCAAAATATACAGGTTTTTCAACACACGACAAGACACCTGTGACATAATTTAAATGCGAAGCCATAAACTACAAAAATGTCAAAATTCAAGAAAGCAGAACGGGTTTCGAGCTAAAAGGTTATTTGCAAATGAAATCTGCGATTTTCCCTCATTAGCACAACATAAGAAAAAGGTAGGTTGATGTCAGGATATTGCAAACTATTACAAGGTGCACTGAAATGTAATGATTTTCCACACCTAGTTTGTGACACGAGGGTTTTTTGGGTTTTTTTTTTTAACAATCAGCCAGTCATTTTACTGAGCAGCTATTACTGAAGGAAAAGACACACGCTGCAGATACAGCTAAAAAAAACACACACACAAAACAAAAGTTGTTATAGTTTTTTTTTAAAGCAAATTCACACTTGGTTTGACAGCCTGTATTTATAAAGTTTCCATCTGCAACAAAGAGTATGTGTGGTAACCACAAAGCTTGAGGGTGTACTTGGTTTGTAGTAGTCTCTAAATTTTTGCGTCAGTTACTGTGAAGCAATTAAAAAAAAATACACACACATGCACACACACACACACACAATCAACAGGCCACACCTAGATATGAATCAACTACAAGATAACATGGATATGTTATTACACAGTTTTGTCCATAAATTGACATTTTGACAGATGACAAAATGGCAACGCATTGTGACGTGAATCTCTTTGAGTCTCCAGAGTCAAAGAGATACACCTGCGTTCTTGTCTTCCTTGCTCTCCGTGGATTTGGAGGAGTGTGTGTGTATGTGTGTGACGGTGATCAGACCTACAAACAGAAACTGCGTCTTCCCTAGTGCTTGCTCCACTGGGATCCTTGCATGTTTTAATTAAATAAACTGCTTCAATCGGGCCCAGCTGTGCCCTGCATCCCCAGTCTGCATCAGTCAGCGTCCATGCTCAGGGAGCTCATAGAGGCTGTAGTATCAGTGCATATGAGTACATGCAGACAGAGAAACTGGGGGAGGCATAAAGTGCACAGAGAGAGAGACTAATCTGTGAAAATGGGGCATGCTGCACTGAGGCCACCTGGGTATCATAGGAAGCCCTGTTCAGGTGTTCTGGATGGGTTCCCCAATGTGCAAACCAGCAGAAGGAAAGGAGCTCAGTTCATCTCTTTCATCCCCTCCCCTTTCCATTTCCCCTCCTTTGCCCTTTTTAATTGTGTAATTTCTTCTCTACACTCTGAACTATTCTGATATTTCTTGGCAGTGCCCCCTCCCATGATCCCTTTCAGTAAATCTGTTCACATTAAAAAGTGTGGCTGCCAGAACCCGGTGTGTAGTTTAAAAATGTTCTTGCAGTTTAATGAAATGTAGAGAATCACCCACTGGTATGCCTGAAAGTCTATGTTGAAAACTACATTTGTAACCTTCTGCTCTTGAAAGGGTATCAAAAGCTGGAGGTATATCAGATGAACATAAACAGTAATTATTAAGATGTAATACCAACACAGTTTTTAATACTTAAAGTATACGCAACAGAAAATAGCATTTTGTATGTCTGATGGTTTATTGATCTTTCAAACTTCTCTGTTTCGTAAACGTATTTCGAATAGGTGAAAGTTACAGTGAGGCCCAAGAGCTTAAAAACAAAATGATGTGTTCTGTTGGTGAGAATTTGATCAAACAATAATTTGCCATTGTTTCAGTTCTTTATATTAAGCACCTCCATTTTCTCCTACTATCTGCATCTATTACATATCTCTGAACACAGGATGTGAAACTTCTTCTTATGTCCCAGTATCGCCATCACTGCCAGTAAATAACCACAACTTGTGATTTAAAAAATAGATAAAAAATTCTCTCTTTTATGATTACCCAGTTAAAGTCTGCTGCCAGAGCTCACCCAGACTCTCCTTAAGTGTAAAAGACTAAACTGAGGCTTTTAGTAACAGCAGCAAAGCTGCCTTGTTTTCCTAGTTACCATGTATAATTAATAGACTGGCGCTTCTGGTTCTTGTTCCGCTCCTAAACCAAATGCCATTAATCCATGTGGCCGTTACAGCCACACAATAGCTGACACCTAGAAAGACGAATACGGGCATGTGAAGCTTGATGCTTGAGCTGGGAAAATAGTCAACTAAATGAAGGATTTTCACATTTAGAGGAATCATTGCTCAATGTTACACAGACCAACACAAGCTATTCCTGTCAGCAATGTTTCCTCCATATGAGGATTGATTTGATGATTGATTAAGTTGTCCAAAGCTGGTAAAAAGCGTGAATAGATCAATATCCATTTGGATGAGTAAGAAGTAAAAGCTTTTTCTTTGATGTTTTAGAAAGGCTACACTTGGATGACATGAACTCTATATCGTGCTTTTTTCGAGGGTGATGGGGGGGGGCTAATTGTCTTGCTCATACAAACATTCTGTGGGTTTATTTTGGCTCAGTGATGATTTATGACATCTAAGTATAGATTGTTCTAAAAGAAGCAGTTACTATTTCACCATGTTTCAAGAAAGCCCGGCCTTAAATAGCACATAAAGCCCAAACGGCAGGACATCCACCCAGTAACGCAAAACACCAAAGTAAATAACTTTCAATTTCAATTTTGAATTCCTCCAAAACATCTGTGAACTGCTTCTCAATGTCTTAAAATACAACAATTCAGCAACTGTGCTGTTGCTCCTCATATACATATTGCACATTAATTCACACTGTCTTGTTCTGTGTTCTATGGTATTGTGCTTGAATGAAATTGATGCATGTAATGTGCTTTCTGATGTCACTGCAAGAGCACCTGCAATTTCACTGTATCACTGTATACAGTAACAACAAAGGCATCTCATCTTATTTGTTATCGTTCTTAAATCCAGTTAGTGGAACAAGCAGAGGCAAAAGTTCATATTTTATTTGTGCATATCATGATTTGTCAGTGTTCAATAAGTGGAAACTTATAACAAGCAGAGACATAAGGCAAGAAAATGAAATACACTCCATAAAACGGAAAATGAAGATCAATGTAAGCATGCCTGGTTGTCCAGGCAGGATGAATAGGCCACGGTTTAAGCAGGAAGGCCTTAAAAAGGGATGTGTGAGATACTAAGATGACAGACATGTCCACACACAGAGTAACAGAACAAGAGAAGGGTGGAGATAATAAGAAACGTTAATGAATTAATTATAGGAGGTATTTAGGACATGTGATATTACACAACTGCATGTGACTTAACAGGCGGCATATGATCTAGGAATGACTCGCTTGTAAGTGATCCCTATGCTTCGGTTGACACCACAGCATTTAAGCTCATCATTTATGCTCATGTATCCAAGATTCAAGAATGTAACCATTGGTCCCCCCCCCCCCCCCCCCACCACAAAAA
>VUQK01028591.1:42997-59103 GCA_015106715.1 Bujurquina vittata | reverse complement strand
ATTTTTTGTTTAAAAAACTGATACTGGAAAACTACAACTCAAAAAACAATTGCACATGTTACTGTCATATTATGCAATAACTGGCAAACTTACTGATTTGATTATGACTTCAAGCATCAAACAACAGGAAAAGCAGCTTTTGAATGCATGACCTAATCACCGTCAGATTTAATACACTAACAATTTTATGTCAGTGTTGCTCAAGGATTCATTCAGGTCAAGACTGCATCATAAAAGAATGTTACTGTAATCATGACACTTTGTTGCTTTTGCTAGGACACACATAAAGTGGAAAGTTGAAGTGGTGGGACTTTCTGAGCCTTATAAGCTTTGGCCAGAAGACAGGGACCAACGGAGAGTGGCTACAATGATGTAATGGAAAAAGACAAGGGAAAGCTGGACTGAATGGAAGGAAAAGGAAAGAATACGGCATTATTCAAAATAATGGAAAACAGAACTATGTGAAAACTTGCTACTTTTAAATAAGGTGAAAGCTTTCCTTTTTTTTTTATTGGAACCAGTTCCCTAAGATGAGTATTGCAGAAGGACTTCTACTCAATTGCTCACATTAGCCAATCAGTTTTTTTCTACCTCAACCACAGAGGGGAAATACACAAAAGCAGAGCAGTGGGCCAGGGCTGTGGTACATAATGCTACTCTGCGAAAAAGTAACCTGCCGCCTGGAAAGAAACATATCACTCCTCACACATGATGCTGTGTTGTGCTCTGCTGCCATGGTGACAGTAATGAAGCCTTAGCAGCAGCCCTAACTTTTTGAGTTAAAGGGCTACACCAATAGTTTGGAAAGGTACACCACCAGCAGGTTCCCTATGGAGTAATGAAAATGTCAAAGTTGTATCCAATTGAAAAACTAGCCTCTGTAGAAGACATATTACACTCATTTACAGTGATCTTTTTATTCCTGGGACTTCACAAGAGCAGCTTTAGAGTCATAGTTTAACAAAACAACCTTGAAGCCTGCTAAGGGGCAGCCCCAGTGGAAATGGTAGCTTCTCCATCACATCTGTACATTTTGGAGAAATTCAGAGTATACACCATGAACATATCTCTATCAAAAAAGGACTACATTAGTATGTCTAGGTTTGGTTTATCCTCCTTACATGCCTTTTGTGTTTTTCCTAAGGGAATGAGAGGGGCGGTTCCTTCTGTGTGCCGTCAGATTGAGGAACAGGCTGCAGTATTTCCACAGCATGGAAATATTGTGCTTTCAGTTGAGTCACTGCTTTTGTTAAACACACTTTCACTAATGTGTTATTTAATTATGTCAACATATTATCACTTATCTTTTTGGGTCTTTTTAATGGCAAGGGTGTTTCTTGTAGTCTTTTATTGAGCTATTTATTTTACAGCTTTTATTCTTTGCTTTACATTTATATACATTGTTATTTTGTGGCCATCTTATAATGTGCCTTTTAATACTGATGTTATTTTATCTGCAACTCTAATGAATTTGCTCTGAAATAAATAACAACTAGACTTTAGTTTGGAGGACTGAAAGTGCTGTGATTCCCTGTCCTCACTGTGAAATGAGAATGTAACTTTATATTCACTGCAGTGATGACTCATGGACATCACATTAAGCAAGACCTTCATTTTCACTACGAGCACCAGAGAATATGCGTCATGTGCTGCATGCCCTTTGCAGTTGTCCAAAAGCACATATGTGTGACTGAGTGTTAATCACAGATGAGAATCAGGTTCAAAAAAATATCAGGGACTACTGTAACTTAAATGTGTCCTGTTATTGGTGTTATAGACTGCATTATAATACTTTTGAGTGCATTAGAATGATTAGTAACTGATTAATCAATTAATAATTTCAGTGCCATATGTGTTTGCTTACTAAATAAAACTGATGGATTTGAAATATTGAATCATCTTTATACATTCACAAATATAATATTAAGAGTTGTCCATCACAATTTCTGTTGGCCTGCAGTGGAGGATCCTTGACCCCCCCACCCCCCCACCATAATGTTGCAGTTACAACATTGTTTTGCTAGGGGACGCCATAGGAGCAGCAAATTCGTTCATCAGTTGGCGTTGAACTTCGTCTGGACATATGACCCCTGCGGTTGAGCTTTTAGTTTGGAGCTGCCATTTATTTTTTCACTGCCCCCCCCCCCTTCACTCATTATAGCAAATTCAGAGAACAAAAAAGTCAACTCTGCACACCCTCTGTTTATATATGTAAGTGGTGTGTTATTTCTAATACATATACACATATTGCCATGCTGTGCAACTTTGTACTTAAAACAAAATTAATCACAGTTTAAAAGGTAGGCTACATTTTTATGTTGAGAGTGCATGTGTTCGACTGTGCACTAACAATTTATAATAGCTGGTCTATGAAAAACAAAAAGGGGGTAAAAAAGAAAAAAAATCTCAAGCCATTTCATTAGCAGGATTGTTTCTCAAGGTCGCCAACACATGAAACTTGTTTATTCGGCGCCTCTTGCCAAACAAATTTAACACATTCAGGCAGAAGGGAAAATAAATAAACCGCAGTCAGTCGTGCAATTTGTGTTTCCTCTTCCAAAGCTAAATTTGTCTTGTCTCGCAAAACACCACCCATCCTCTTTCGATTTTTTTTCTCTCTTTCTTGACAGCAGCCGTGAACCGAATGATTCACATAAACGCCCCCTCTTCTTCTGCTGCTACGTTCACGGCCCCTGCGAAAGATGGTAATTATGACTGCTCGTTGGGTGCGTACAAATTCCGTTCACCTCGGGCTTTTGTGGGTGTATTATTGCACATCAGATGTCAACAAACTTGCATTCAAAACTGCATGTTGAGTTGAAATGCAGTCAAAGGATGGGTCATCACTGTGTAATTTGTACGCATCAGATGTTTTTATTGCATTTTACTGCGTTATATAAAGGTAGCAGTGTCTGCTTAATTAATTTTTAAGCAACTTACTTTTTCTGTATTCCAAGAGTTGTTTTTATTTAATTAAGTAACTTACTTGATTTGGTAAAAGTATAACACCCGTCAAATAAAGATGTACAGTGATTATAAGTTATAAAACAACAGTAAATATAACGAGTGAAACATAGTCTAAATAGTCTATCCTATACGAGCTAATCATCAGCAATGAAATACCGTAAACTATGCTTCAGACTGAATAGGTAATGCATCTTATAATCGCATCTGACACAGTAAAAATATCATTTCCTGTTAATGCAGTGGATAAAGTAGCACTTATTTCTTTTAGGACCTGAATGCATCGTTGTCTTCCCTTCGCTTATTTTTCTTCTTTTAAGCTCTCTTGCGGGGCAGTGCGTGTGCGCGCGTGTACGTGCCGGGGGGTGACGGCTTGTTCCTGGAAGAGCCCAGCCTGCCTGCTCAGTCACTCACATTCCTGGCCGGGATTCAATGACTGAGCCAGACACACAAACACGGAGGGAGGGGGCGTGAACGCGCGACAGAGAGACCTAGACGGCGCGCGAGGGAGAGAGCGCAGGCGCGGGAAACACGCACTCAGACTGGGGAGAGAGCGCGCGCTCTCGCGAGCAGGCTGGCTCTTGAGAGCAGTCAGAGTGAACTGCGGGGGCAGACGGCGTGGATGGTGTGTCCTCGACAGCGCACACAACCTCAAATAGGGATTTGTTTGTCACAACTTTCAGTTCATTTTCGCCTACTCGTTGTTCGAACGGGACAAACGGAACTTTTCGCCTCAGTGGAATTTAGAAATCTGTCTTTTCAAATATGGACAGTCGGCGAACTGCTACAGGGAGCGATTGGTCGGTGTTGACTCAGAGACAGGAATAAAACTGCAGACTGCAGCTGGGACTTTTGACTGGATATTTGATGAAGCGCTTCGCAAATCTGATCAGTTCTGGGACACTGTGGATTTACCAGGTTGGAGGACGGACACACACTTGTGATTCCCGGTCGACGACAAGAAGGATTTACGCATCTGAAGTTGCAGGAAAAGCATGGAGACTGTAAGTCGGCCGAGCTTCCAGCCTCATCCGGGACTGCAACAAACTCTCAAGCAGTTTCACCTCAGCTCTATGAGCTCTTTGGGCGGACCGGCGGCTTTCTCTGCTCGGTGGCAGCATGAGCTCCTCTTTAAGAAGGACGGCAAGGAACCCGAGCCAGTTCTGCAGCATCTGCCGCCGCCCGTGATGCCGGGCCCACTCTTCATTCCGTCAGACCGCTCCACTGAGAGGTGCGAGACGGTTCTGGAAGGGGAGACCATCTCCTGCTTTGTGGTCGGCGGGGAGAAACGACTGTGCCTGCCGCAGATACTCAATACGGTGCTGCGGGACTTCACCCTGCAGCAGATCAACTCGGTGTGCGACGAACTGCACATTTACTGCTCCCGGTGCACGGCGGACCAGCTGGAGATCCTCAAAGTCATGGGGATCCTGCCCTTCTCGGCGCCGTCCTGCGGTCTCATCACTAAGACGGACGCAGAACGGCTCTGCAACGCCCTGATCTATGGAGGCGCTTACCCGCCGCGCTGCAAGAAGGAGCTGAACGGAGGCTCGCTGGAGCTGCAGCTCACCGACAGGAGCTTCAAAGTCTATCACGAATGCTTCGGCAAGTGCAAAGGCTTGTTCGTGCCGGAGCTGTACACCAGCCCGAACGCAGCGTGCATCCAGTGCATGGACTGCAGACTCCTGTACCCGACCCAGAAGTTCGTGGTGCACAGTCACAAGGCGCAGGAGAACAGGACTTGCCACTGGGGCTTCGACTCGGCCAACTGGAGGGCGTACATACTCCTGGGCCAGGATTATACAGAGAAAGAGGAGAAGGCCCGTCTGGAGCTCTTCCTGGACGACGTTAAGGAGAAATTCGACTTCGCCAATAAGTACAAGAGAAAAGCATCATCCAAGGTGAGCTGGTCTCCATGCTGTACCCCAGCTTTTGCTTGTACTATTTCAAGCCGAAGGTACTGGTGTAATACTTTCTTGCTCTCTCCCATGAGTTTAATTCGACAGCCTTCTCATTAACGTTTAAACGACCGGGGAGGGGGTTAACAAACTTGAAACGAATCTCAGGTAAAGGCAAACATACAAAGGGTTAATGCACTCACATTTCCAGAGTTAATCTGGAGCTAAATTCCCATCATATGGATGATGAACCTGGCAGTGTGTTCTTCCTAATTGGGTCTCATCCAGCAGGGACAACAATATGGCTCTGGTGGCAGTAAAGCCATTATTTGGCCGTGAAACACCTTTTTAAAGGTCGCTTTTTACTGGCCTGTCCAGTAAATGGAATCTCATTTGCCAGCAAATGGTTCGATGGGAAATTGTAAACAACCGTTTACAGAGGGGAGGTTGTGGGAGTGTGAGATAATATATTTCCCTTCGGATTAAGTGGCATTACTCTGTTAAAAGAAGCAGTTTTTGACATGTGTGTTCCCAGTGGAGGAGATGGGCTTGATCAGCAGTGATTTGGCAAAATGTGTCTTCTTACTTGTCTGGCTGTCATGTGTCTGTTCCTATGGTTTCCTATTTAGTCAGTGCTGAAGTTGTATCCACATTCTCCTGTCTTCTTGTTTGAGCAATCCAAATGAGAGCATCTGTTTGAGTCTTTGGTTCTGTGGTTTCAGTCATCAAATGCCTCCAGCTTAAACAAAAGAGGGTTAGAGATCAAATTCGGTTTTTCCATGCGTTTGTTTTTTCTCAGCTAACTTACTGTAAAGCTATATGAAGCGATTCTATCATAGCTTTGGTGTTTGCAGACTGATAAAGAGTCCAACCCCAACCCCTCCTCTACAGGGGGGAAAGGCTAGTGTTACCATTTGCATGAACTTTTACACATGAATGGTGCTGATGAAGCAGGGTTTACAAGTAGTGTGATGGAAACATAATACAATCCCAACAAAGGGGAGCATTCATCAAACATCAGAACCCCCTCTACCTCTTCCCTACCTCCCAAACATCCACTGACCCCAGGCCAGTGACCCATCTCTGACGTAGCCCTTCTCTTTTGCCTACTTTTTCATCTCCTCAGTGGACTACTAGACAGAAGTAGAACAGATTTTTTTGATGAGGCTCAGAAAGCAACAGCAAAAATGTTTACAAGAGCTTTCGTTCACTCCGCTGAGATTTCTTTCAGAAGAACCTGCCAAAGAGAGGGAGATCAGGGAGACCCCTGTAGTCCTAAAGAGTGCCAGAGTCCTACCATCCATGGTGAATACACACTCTTGGCACACACTTTCATTCAGACTTGAGTGGACGGACTTCAAGGACCTCCACTTCCAGGGGCCTCTTCTGTTTTTATAAGTGCTGACAGGGGTTCCCAAATGTTAAACCCAAGGCTCATTTGAGCTTCTGTCCTGCTGTTTAATTTGACCCTCTCCCCTGAGCATCCAGTTTAAAGAAACACTAATGAGGGAATGCACACAGGTTGAGAGTTGAGGAATACTGCTACACTTATGGCAACAGATCTCCCTTTTGTCAGCAGTTTTGAGCAAAACTGAGGAAACATTTTTGGAAGATGCCAGGTAACCGCATCAGCACACTGTGTTCAACATTTCAAAAACATCACTGTCTGTCAGTGGGGTAACAAGGTGGCTCAGTGAATATTAATATGACTGATAGAAAAGTGTTAGTAGCAGTCTCACATGTAGACAGACACAGGAAGTGATATTGCCACACTTCCCTCCTTGCAGACGCTCTTTTGAAAGCTTCCTTCTGAGACGAGTGAATCACGGAGTTAAAAAAAAAAGCTATTGACATTTAGCAGCATGCCTCCAGTTGTGGAGAAATTTTCCTTTCTTTACGTTGTGGATGCAAGGCCATAGCACAGTGTGTAAAAAAACATTGAGCAAATGCTATTGAAAGGTTGCATTCAGGAACACTTCCAAGCTGCCCATGGCAGCCCTGGGCTGCAAGTCTTTTGGTTTTTGGCTGGCACACATGTGGCTGGCACACATAATGAGTGGGTTTCCGCATCAGGATGTTTAGATAAGGATTGTGGCTGCAGATTTAGTATGTCAGTAACTTTATAATTTGCCCTCAAGATGATGTGATTTCTGCACAATCTGACAGGTTAAGAGAGCTACGAGAAACAAAATAAAGAAAGAGGGTAGTGGCGGTGAGCAGCTCAAGTTTGACTCATGCTTGGTTGAAAAAAGTTAACATTAGACACTTTTGTTTTTTTTAAATTATTATTATTTTATTTATTTTTATTATAAATAAAATAATAATAATAATAAATCTCCTGTTGTCCTCTCCGGACAACAGGAGAGGCCATTTGGCATTGATGCTCCATAAATGCTATGTTAGTGTGCTGACACCCAGACATACCTTCAGACTGGCTGAGTTGTAGAAAAGAAAAACCTGCCTTATGTTGGAACAATTATTAAACCCTTAAAATAGATGTCAAAGTTTAATCTGCTTTTTTCCAAGTCATAGCCCGCCTCAAATCTTTAATGTGAAGAAGCTAACACATCCACTTCTCCTCCCCCATGCTCCCCTCCCCGCTGCTTGGGATATCTAGCTTCCAGCTGAAGGGGCTGCTTGTTTCATTGGGCTGTGGTAGTGGGGGCTCAGAGGAAGTGAACTCCCACGGGGAATATAGGCCCATGTCCTGTTTCATATGCAAGGCGCAGTGCTAGCTAAGCCTGCTGACTCCCAGCCATGTCCACACGATGGACAGGACAACAGCTGGTAGCTGGGCATTTCAGTGGCTGTTCAGGGAATATTTTTATTCTCATTTTATGGGTCCATGCCAAAATATGACCATTGTGAAGATCTACAGTAGAGCTTCATTTTTTCCTGAGTGAGTGGGTGTGAGGGACAATTGTTTTTAACAGATTCTATGTTGTGTTTTCTGTTTTCATAGTTCTCTCTCTTTTTTTTTTTGCATAAAGGATAAATGTACTGCGCTGTGCTTTCAGAAGGAGGAAGCCACCAACTCAATTAGGCCACTATAATGAGTTCTGCTTGGCCAGGCTGCCAGTCTGGGTTTCTAAAGCTCTATAAAAACTATGATATTTTGGGCTGTCCCACAAAAAATGTGACTAATGTGAAAGAATCATGATGTTTTTTGTCATGGGTCCAAATAGTTGGTCCTGCGTCACACAGTAAGTAAGTATTAAGTCTTAAAATCTAAGATAACCTGGGTCAAAACTCTAATTGTGTTGGAAATTAAGCATAACCCCCTCACCATGTGACTTTTGCTATAGCATCTCCATCTCCAGCTGTTTTAAATGTAAATCAAATCTTAATCTTTGCATGAAGGTGAAAAAATGTTGTTCTTCACCTTTTTAATAATTTGGAATGTAATTATTCTTAGCCTGAATAATATTTATAAAGAGGGTGTTTAATTAGTAGTTCATTTTTTAATTAACTACTTTTTGTATATGTTGCTGCTGCTTTTGTAAACCTTTCACATTTCTTCTTCTGTGCTGGAAATTAACAACAGAAACATTCATTATGCTATGGAAAAAATAACTCCGCGAGGAGTGACTGTGCTTGGATACTTGACGACAAAAACTCTGAGGAACAGCCACAAGATGAAGCATCTGTGTCATGGGTTAGATGCGTCTTTACATGCCTGTGTTTTCACTGCAACTGTGGAAGGAGGGAGCAAGAGTAGAGCTTCATAGCTTGTATGGTTTGTTATTTGTGTGGACAATTTCTCAAAGGCTGAAGCTGAAGCAGTGGTGGAAAATGCAATGATTCATACAGTATGCCTCCCTGTGTGTTGCTTTGTTTGTTGTAGGATTCTAATGTTACTGTCACATCACAGGCCAAGCCATGATTTCACGTGTTTATTAACAATTCAAAATGTTACCTAAAAAAATTTAGATTTACAAAGTTTTCCAATTGCAAGATTTCCAGTTGCAAAAAATTCACAGCACAAAAATGAGGAAATGTTTATTTCCTCCTACATGTGAGAATCTTGGCGATATCTTTTGATAAACAGCAGCACTCGGGTTTAAGAGGAGCAGTTAGCTGAGTGCTTCACGAAAAGCCCAAACAGGAAAGCAGTAATACCTGCCTGGTATGTCCAGAGACTGGCACTAAGTCAGTCTTCATGCAGGCAAGGAAAGCAAGGCTCTCTAGGAATATCTCTCACATCTCTGCCTATCCATTCCAAAATGATAAAGGGTGGAGAAAAGGCTTCCCAACAAGAAAGTTGCTTTTTTTGTAAGCAGCCACATGCTCAGGCTATCTGGAAAAGTGGTATATGCAGAGCTGAAAATCATGTGTTTGCAGTAGCATGTGTGAAAATCCTGTATTTCTCAGTCAGTATATTCAAATCCTTGTGAAGACTGGCATGAAAGATGGGACCCAGTGACCTGATCCAGGTATCTCATGGGAAAGAAGCTCTTTCTCAGCCAGATGCTGTCTATGTTTGATGTCTGGTCTGATTGTTAGTCTGCAAGCCACAATGTGTTTTTGTTCTTTTAGTTTTTTTGTGTGTGCCCATTTAGTATTGTTTGGCGGTTACCATTGGTGTGTTTGTTTAAATAAATAATCTTTAAAATATTAATCAGCACACACAGCATTGTAGGACCATATAACAACATACTGTACTGAACATAACCTCACCTTTGGCCACCTTTACTTTTCCAGGGTTTTCAGATACACAGCAAACACAGACTGACCTAAGAAATTGGTGACGTGATTAGTGTTGGTGATCTGCAGGTATAAAAATACCAATAAAAAAACCAACAAATGTTTACAGATTTTTATTTTTTTTAGAATGTATTTTGTTACAATATCTTCACATTACTGTCCAGTCTTTTTACACTCTTACAGTCCAATAGGTTATGGTCTTAGCCACCATAAGAGGCAGATTTTTAGAAACTAGATGTCACATTCCAGATAATATCTTTCACATTTTAGCATTACAGTTTTCTTTTAAAAGCATGTTCCAAACAAACAAAAATTCAACAAAGAGAAATGAATATTAGCCTAACTCTAACACGGAGCTTAACCCAAACCACGGACAGAAACCTGCCTGATGTTGGGGTTGGTCTCAGATGGTGAGTTTACAGTGTGGGACTGGATAGTGTAGCCTCATCACCCTCTGTGTATGGATTGCATGCATGATAAAAACAGGGTCATATCTGATAGCACTTGTGTTTTGTTTGAAAAGTGAGATTCCAGATTTTTCCCCATGCCTGTATGTGCTGGGAAAGATATTACATCAGGCTGTGGAGGTAATCTGATGTATATGCTGCACATGCTTTTTCTTGGAAAATCCCAGTCTTCAGCTGTTTTACTCTGTTTCTTAGCGATTTTCTTCAGCTCTGACAGTGAATGACCTGATTGTTAATGAGGGATGTTCTCCAGATGTAATCCAGAATAAACTGTGCCAGCGGATGTGAAAAATGTGGGTATAGATTGGGGAAACGCTGCCAGCCAGATGGGGGATTTGCTTTTTGCTGCGTCAGACCAGGAGCACCTTTTGTATATGATAGCAATGTTGGCCTCTGGAGTTGCCCCCTCCCCCTTCATGTGACACTCATATGTTTATAAGCGCAGTTAGCATTGCATGACCTTTGCCTCCCCAAATAAAGAGGTGACCCATTTCACTCCTTGCCTGTCTTTTAGGGCTGCCAGCCAATTCCGTGCTGCTTAGCAACTCCCACGAGGCAGATGGCTGTCTGAAGACAGCCAGTCTGCAAAGGCATCCTCTGCCTCATTTGGAGTGTGATTGAGCGGCGGGCTGGTCAGGTGTATGATTTGCAGTCATGAAAGTACGTGCATGAACGATTGTGCGTGCTTGTTTTGTGCCTGGATCAGCGGTAGGAGGAGATTAACATGAGCTCAATGCCTACTCATTTCCCCATCTGCCTGTCTCCCACAGTGATGCTTCCCATCCCTCCCCCATCTCAGCCACACACACTGAGCGCAGACATCCATACAGCACCCAGGTTCCACCCCTGCGATTCCTTCTAAGTCTTATAGATTATACAGACGCTCATAGAATCATACATACACACAGGCATGTATGCACTGACAGCTTCGTCAGTCCTGTAACACAACATCTACCAAAGTTGGCTTAGAATATCTTCCCTTCAGAACATGTCATGAATCAGTGGTCCATCTCCAACCATTGGGAGCACAGTCCATGGGAAGACTGGTATCTCATCTCTTTAATCATATCACAGTTTGGGAAGGACAGGTAGAGGCAGAAGGCAGATACAGTGAGACGATAATAAGCTCTGTTAATCTTATTTCTGATTGAAGTGGCACCATTCCTATGAACAGGGAGTTGCCAAGTCAGCCCAGCAGTTTTGCAAAATCTCTGTCAGGTGGATGGCATGGCAATATGAGTGATAGTTTTTTATTTTTAAGAAGCGCAGCAGCAAAGCTTCATGTTTCTACAGAGGCCTGAAAAATGTGTTTGCACGGTTGCTCCATGATGGGCCAACCGTCATTTCTCCAAAATATCCCACTGGAGCTCTTTGTGTGGAAGACATCGTGTACTTCTTGGTCACATTCATTTTTTATGAAAATCTAAAAAAATCTAATTCACATTGTGCATATCACATTTTACAGCTGGGTAGGGAATAATCTACAATGATAAAAGGAAAGAGGAGTAACATAGCCATCTTCTGCCAGCCTTTTTTTAAGCCATCTGCTTTGTCCTTACCATCATAGCACACTGCAAAAATCAAGGCACCACCTGTACACTTGATATCTGTAGCTTGTTTTGTCTCCCAGCAGGTGGGCAGTTTGATTATATGTGTAAGATATAGCTTGTTTGTCACCAGAGCTTTCACTTTGTGTGAGGGGGCATTAAGTATTCCTCAGCCCCTTGTGAAATAATAGTATATCAGCTCTCCAAAAGAAGCATTTGGCAACCAGTCCAAAGGCAGACGTAGAGGAGTGAGTATTTGAGGAGTATTTTCTGTTCTTATGAAGAAAGGCTGTGTTCTAAGAAACTCCTTTTGTTGTGCTTTTTTCCCACTCTTCAAGGGATGGGGGGTGGGTCACATTGGTGTGGCCATGTGTTAGGGCAGCTCCCAGGAGGTTGGCGGGGTGTTGTGGTGGAGGTGGTATGTGTGGGATTTGTCCACTGGCTAGCCATTGTCACATCTTTTGTGGCCAGTATCAGCTGTGTTATTTGGGGATAGATAGAGGTGACTCCCAACCCCCTTTAATGCTGGATGGCCAGTGATCCCAAAACACATGAGTTGCAGATCTTTGCTCATTATTCGAGTCCCCCTCTTCAATCCTCCATTCTCCCACTCATCTTTCTTAGAAGTGTCATGACTGCTGCTGTCCAGAACAAACAAACATAAAGGGGCGATAGGAATGCTAGCTACTTTCTACTAATAACCAGTAATGGTATAAATTTAAATTTAAGAGACACAGAAGTTCCTTTAAGTCAGACTGGGACTGTGTTTTTTGTTCCAACACTGCTTATTTGGGAGCAAAGCACTCTTATGTCAGTATATATTGGCTAATGCATGCCAGATTTACCAGTGGATGTCCGACAAAATATATCAACCTGATGTAATTGTTGCCTATGATATCCATAAACTGATAAGTCTGCCAGGCTCTGCTTCTGATACTCAAAATAAACCTCCAGCTAAAAAGATTATTTGCTTCTTTTTTTGGTTTAATCTGTTATTTTTTGCTCTATACATCAAAATAATGCCCATTTAAAAAAACAAAACTCAAATAAACAATGACGGTGTGTACAGTAAAGCAGTCTGATCAAAGGATGTGCCTGTGAGAGACAAACAGGAATGTGTGTCTTTAGAGAGGAGAGCTGACATTCAGTAAAGGGACAATGGCAGAATCGAAGGCAAGTTGCTGTAGCAGGGACCAAGTCTTGAGAACAGGGGGCACACATGCGACAAACCTGTGTTTTGGAACTTTTCAAACAAGTGTGTGTATATATAAATCAAGCCCACTTCATAGAGCGAATTGCAAACAAACTTGAGTCATCTTTTGTGTAGCAACCAAATGTTATAATTTGTTTTTTTTTTACTCTGAAATAAAGTCAGTTAATAAAAGACCTAAAATTCTCCTTGTTTGAATCACAGATTCTGAATACATCTTTTTGATCCTGTAAATATCCCCTTGGTTAAATCATATGGCAGGCTTCTGAGGGAATGCAGAGTTGTGAAAGAGCCATTCACTCACAGTGCAATAAAGTGCCATCCTGTCTTTTCTCAGAAAAGGTGTATTCCTGCTGCACATACTACAAACACATCTGATCTGTGCTGCTGTTTAGTCCGCTCTGACTCATTGTAATGTCTAGCCAATGTTAGTTAGGTTAGGGCTAGGTGGGTTAATGTTAAACTGGATTAAATGGGAGGACAGCTAACCTGGCCTTTTCATCCAGCAAGGAGGTATTGTCATGAACTTTGACTATTTGAATCTTTGTTTATTACAGCTGCTGTTTTATAAGAAGTGCCATGAGGCCAGGTGAGCCAAAATCGAAAGACAACTGAAAGAGGATTTGGTGTTTAGTTGAGTCACTTCAGCAAATGTGAGAGATCACTGGGTTTGAAGTGAAACCAGGCAATGAAGGACAGCTTTAGTCTGGTTGCATTCACTGAGTGCAGACAGGAGTGCATAGCTGAACCCAGGCAGGGGAGAAAGGCTTAGACTGGTAGGGTAAAACGAAACCGCTTTCAGTTAGACGTCCTGGGCAGAAACAGAAACAAAGTCGGTGAAGTGAAGCCACACCTTGGTTGTAGCCTGTCAGGAAGTTGGGCTGGAAGGTGGGTGTGTGTGAGCAAATTAGAGCGTCTTGGTAGGGGCAGTCAAGGGTTCAAGAGGCTAAGGTTACTCCTCAGGAACCAAATATCGAAAACAAAGGCCTTTAATGTGTTTAACGTCCATTCTTTAGACTGGCTGGGCTGCTGCTTGCCGAGTCACCAATCTCCTGAATTAAGTCAGCCAGCCTCACTCTGGAAAATGAAGGAATGCTAAATAAAACAATATGGTGAAAGGAAATCCCTCCTCCTGGCATGAATGCCTGCTTCTCAGGTTCAAGAAGCCTCCTCCAGCCAGGCCCAGACTTGCTCCTCTGCTTCAGCCTGGCTCATTGATTTCATGTTACACACTTCCTTCTACACGCTGCTTGTCTTATTGAAAACGTGCAGACACAGAAAGATCTAAACACGTTTCTGCACATACATACTGCTGTCTAGGCATCCTTTTTCTGTATACATGCACGCACATGCACGCACACACAAATGCTCATTCCACACCTACAAGGTAGACAATAGATCTCTTGAACCCCTCAGCTTATAATTAATGTAATTGCAGATCTCTGAGACGAGGTCTTGTATGGAGTGTGTAACCGCCTCTGAGCACAAATATGTTATTTTCAACATCTTCAAACATTGCCAGGGCTATCTTGAGCAGTAGGACATCTGTTTATATAAAGCCCACTACAATTTTTATGTCTGCTGCTGCTCAAGTATGTGTCAGGTTTGGACACGCTGACACACATCTGAGTCCTCTTTTCATGCGACCTCTAGCCTTCTCATCTAGCTGCCATGTTTAATTGTCACTCTCTCACACACCCACCCACACACCCACGCACGCACGCACGCACGCACGCACACACACACGTATACACTCAGCGGTCAGGACTGATGCAGCTGAATCTTGCCACGAAACCTCCACTCTCCTTCCTCTCTCCCCTCCCACTCCTCCCTCAGTTCCCTCTCTCCAGGCATGAAAGCTGGTTATCTGCATGGCTTTGCAAAGGATTAAACTAGACGTGTGTGTGTGTGTGTGTGTGTGTGTGAGAGCAATAGAGAGAGGACTTGTGGTTTGAATAGCTGTCACACTAGCTGTCACACTTTTTTTCAAACCAGTGTTATCTCAATGGATGTCTCCCACACAGGAATACTTTCTAGGACTGGAGCTGCAGGGTTAGGACCATCACACAACAAACATGTGGGTTGATCAATTAATTTTTGGTCTTTAAATATAAAGAGTTTACTAAATATTTGTCACATTTTGTTTTCCACCCCTAAAACATAAAAACTACCAAATATTGTGTTTTAAAGACATAAAAACCAGCAAACCAAGATGTCATGCAAACTGAGCGACTTTAGGCCATATGTTTTGTAGTTGTCGACTATTAAACAGTTTCTGGGTAAACTTCTTCAGGATCATTTCACATGTGCGGGGGAACGCTAACACCTTGTCTTTGGGATCTTCCCTTCAGAAGTTAGTTATTAAAACACAAGCTAAAGCAACAGCGTTTGCCTCATTAATGGCCCGCAGACTCATTCTTCTCCAGTGGAAGTCTAAGAAACCTCCTACTTTTTATAGTTGGATTAAAGAGATGCGATCCATAGAAAAAATTAGGTACAGCAGAATTGGATGCTATGGAAAATTCACAGAGACCTGCTCTTCGTTTAGCGCAAACATTTGATAAAGCTATAGAAACTTTTCTAAGTCGACCTGGCTGTCTTGACTATATTAGTGGTCTCCATACTTATGCGTGCACTATGGCGGTACCTGCCCCATCCCTTCTTCACCCCCCCTTTTTTTGTTTTCTCCTCTTTTGTTTAATCACATTGGTAGATGTATACACATTTACGTATTTTACTAACTTTTTTCTCTCTCTTGGGTTTCATTCTCTCTTGGAGAGTCTGAATATGGGGTTGTTTATTTTATGCTTTTTGAATATGACTGTATACGTCGTACGTTAAATTGAAAATGTACAAATAATGTACAAATAAAGTTATCAAAAAACTTCCATCTCAACTATTATGTTGACAAATCGTTACAGCCCTAGTCGAAGGTGTTGTGTCTTTTCAATTCCTTTTCTCTTTCTGTTAACCTTTCATGTTGTATTGAGGTGCTTACTCCCCCTGGGTTAAGCCTCTATCTTGTGCCCCACCAGACCCCCACTGCCAAACCATCCAACTCAGGAAGTGCAGTGAAACATCAGATTCCACTTCCTGCAGCAATCAATACAGGTCCAACAGGCACAAACCCACAGCTGAGACATAACATCCTTCCTCTCTCTCGCTCTCTCGTGCTCTCTCTCTCTCTCAACACACACACACACACACACACACACACACACACACACACACACACACACACACACACACACACACACACACACACACACACACACACACACACACCCACACACACCCAAACACACACACACACACA
>VUQK01028591.1:6318-19431 GCA_015106715.1 Bujurquina vittata | reverse complement strand
GGGCGGGACCCCCAAAAGAACCGGGGCAGGGGGGGGCAGCCATTTTTTCTCAGTGCATCGGGGGAACCCCCCCCCCCCCAGCAGTGTAAGCCTATCGCAGCATAACTAAGGGAGGGGGTTCAGGGTCACCCAGATGGGACCCTAATCAGATGCCCAAGCCGGCGCCTTCAAACTCTCTGTTCGTCCGATCTTTAAGGCTCAGCCCAGAAACTGATCTCAGCCATTTGTATCTGCAGAGCTCCTGACCGCAGGCGGGGGCAGCAACGTAGATCGACTCATAAATCATGTCCAGTCTTATCGAGTGGAAAACAAAAGTGAACAAAAATTAAAAACACATGAAATGTGATGCAGAACCCCAAACCCCCAATTGGGACCCAATCCCAGACCCCCCCCCCCCGCCCACCACCACTCCAAAGTATAGCTTTAAAATGACTTTTTACGCTTTTTTTTTTTTCCCCCCTCTTCCTTTCTTTGCACACGAGCAGTGACAAACACATGAAGACTAAAGCCAAGCTGCTCACATCGGCACGGCCTCGCACAGTATTCTGAGTACCTGCTGAGCATCTCAAAGGTTTTTGTTTGCACAATCTGGTCACTTCGTCCTGCGCGTAGAGGGATGGTCCAATTATGAATCACCTGTTCACAAACAGCAGAATATAAATGAGGCAGCATCTCATTAGCATAATTATACGGCAAAAGAAGATGAAGCTGGTGGCCGCTCTCACCTGCTGAGTCCTCCTCCTGCGCTGCCCCGGCTGCTCCGTCTGCTCTACCTGGATGAGGACGTACTCCTGACTGGTCAGGTCCATCATCCCTCCTGCAAAAGGCCCAGCCACCTGTAGCTTCAGTAAAGCGTTGTCCCGAAAATCAGTCACATTCATTGCTGCGAGATGCGGGCAGTCAAGAGAAAAATGTGGCTATGTTGAATGTTTTGTGCATTTGAAACGAGACGAGCGCTAAAATCTTTTACCGTCGAGAGTAAAGTGAAGAAGAGAGGATCCACACCCAGAGTGTCGGTGCATGCCCTGATACTCACTGCGAAACAGCGCCGCTTCATTTTTCCAGCCCTCTCCTCTTTGCTGGGATTTGATGGAACCGATCCTGGGCCCTTTGTGATTTCAGAACTAGCAAGACATGCCTTGCAATAACTCACTGGAAAGGATACAGAAACTCTCTGTGGGAGAGACTGCCAGCATCCTCCAGGGGTTGTTTCGGTCCGGATACATGCTGAAGAACAGCTGAAAGCAGAATAAAGTCACCAATGTGTTTTAGAAAGAACAAATCGGGAATATGATGTACTTCGCAGATTCAGTGGATACACTTTGTGTGGACGTTGTGTTGCTCTCATGAGACGACAGTGGTCTAAAATGTCGAAGAGCGCACCCACCCAGGTGCTCAGCTGAGGCTGGCATTAAGAAAGCAGAGGACAACGGCTAGCCTGACTATCACTAAGATTCAGTAACGCCCAACAGCTCCTCTTCTTTTGCCTGTCTGTTTAAGAAAAGTCACACTGTGATTGTTGTGTTCATTGTGTTCACAGTCATGCTTCCAGCAGACCGGCCCACTGGAGGAAACTGGTGTTGCAGCACAGAAATCCACCTGAAACCACATTTATTTATGAAGTGGTGGGAACTCTGAGGCCAAGGTGCTCACAGAAAAAGGTGGTGCTGCTGCCCCGAGTGTTGGAGTTTAAGTATCTCGTTACTATTCATGAGTGAGGGGGAGAGCGGAAGGGGGAGACTGACAGACTGCATCATGGATGCAACGCCGGCCTCGCCTATGACCACAAGCTGTGGGCACTGACAAAGAACTGGCTGGTAGAAATGAGCTTTCTGTGAACGGCTGGCTCAGCTTTGGAGATGAGGTGGCTTCAGGAGGCGCTCAGAGTAGAGCTGCTGCACACATCGAGGCGTTTCAGGCCAACTGGGAGGAGGCACCGGGGCAGACCCAGGACGTGCCGGAGATGTTGCGTCTCTCAGCAGGTTTAGGAACATCTCGCTGTCCCTCCAGAGCTGGAGGAGGCAGCTGGGGGAGAGCGAGGGCGGGGCGTGTGTCTACTGGCACCGCCCAAATCCAACTTTAAAGCATGGACAGAGTTATCTCCCAAACCACTGAGCAGAAGACATAATGTAAATAGGCAGATAAATACATTTTCAGTCTAAGTGTATTCATTTGCAGGTTTTTACAATGCGATTATTTCTGCGTTCTCATATAAAAGTTACTCGACACCGCACTTACACTGCAGAGAACGACAACAGCAAAGATGGTGGCGGTTTTGGAGACTCTGAAGCAGCATCTGGAAAGACACAAAGTGGATAGTAAAGAAAATGGAATGAGCTTAGTGTGGCTGGGTACTAACTAGCAGCGGCTTTAAACCAAGAGGGTCAGGCTCCACCAACACGTCACGATGATATATTTTTTTTTTTAGCTGTTTGTACCTGAGGGATTAAATAGAGAGAAGAAGTTGGGACTCACTTCACGCTCCTTGTGAGTCTGAAGCTGAGGTTGAGGTTGTCCAGCGGGTCGTACTTCTCCGAGGAGCTGGAGCGCGATAGCGACAGGCTGGTGACCTCGCTGCCCAGCCGATACCGCCGCTCCACGTCCAGGGAACCGTTGCTCCAGGGCTCTTCCCCGCCAACAAAGCTGGAGTCATGTAGGGTCAAGTAGGTTATACTGGAAAACACATAATCACAGTCAGCTGCAACAACCGGACGTCGATCGCCAACAACCTCAGCGCAGAAGTAAAGGCAGCAGCTGCGGATCAGGGAAAGGCTCTGAATCTCTGCGAGAAGGGTCGCACAGCAGACTTATGGGCGAACCGTTTCACTCAATCAAACTACCAATCTTCCATCACGTGTGTGCCTGACATGAAACATTAAAAACAAAATACATAATCCCCTTTTTTTGAGGGAAAACATTCGGGATTATAAAGCTGCTTCTGCAAAAAAAACCTTAGAGTTTAACAATGACAGTTTCTACATAACACACCCTCAAAATGCTCCCTTTTAATTAAGAAAATTGGAAATAAAAGAAATTATTCATGAAGTAAAAGTGACTGAGTCATTTCAATGTGTTTTTTATTACTATAGAATATTATATTCCTATTCTTTTAGCTACTCCCTTCAAGGGGCACCACAGCAGGTCACCTGCCTCCGTCTCGCCCTATCCCAGCATCCTCCTCTCTCACACCAACCCTCTGCGTGTCCTCCTTCACCACATCCAGCAATCTTCTCTGAGGTCTTTTCCTCCCGCCTGTTAACACCTGCCTCCCCCTCATCGTCAGCCTGTCCATCACCACTGCAGACCAGAAGGGGCTCAGACCCTGACGTAATCCCACCCCCACCTTAAACCCATCTGGAACTTATTTTCCACTCCTCAGACATCCTCTCGCTCTCCAGAATTGTGCTAAACAATCTGGTTAAAAGGTCCACTGCCTTCTCTCCTAGACATCTTCATAGACATGCACAGGTATGTATCCACAGGTACGTCATCTGGAACAGCTGCCTTTCCACTCTTCATCCTCTTCATAGCTGCCCTCAGTTCCTCTTTACCAATCCTCTGCACTTCCCAGTCTGTCCTCCCTAACCTGCTGCACATCCTTTCCAGCTCAATCTCTCTGCCTAGCCAATCAATACAAGTCATTTTCTTCTTCCTTGGTGTCCAGACTGTGAGCCTTTCTCTTTTCTGAGGCCTCCTGTCCTCTTTCTTCTGTCCAGAGGATGCACCAAACACCTTTTTGCTAGTTTCCCTCTAGTCAGCACTACAGCGGTACTTTCACTGTTATCTGGTAACTGTTCCCTAATACTGTACCCATAGCCTGTCTCAACTCCTCCCTGAACTCTGAGCAATATTCTTCCTTCTTCAACGTCCCCACTTTAATCCTCACCTCTGCCTTCACTTACTTCCTCTTCTTCATTTCCAAATCATCCTGCACCTTGCAGTCACCTCTCTCTCTTTTCAGATTCCACCTTCTGTATAAGATGCAGTGTGTGCACGTCGCGTGTCGCCACAGCCTTTTAGCAAAATCTCAACCATCTGTCCGTCTGCATTTCTCTCCCTAACAGCAGACCTACCAACACAATCTCATCACCTCTGTTCCCTTTACCTACATGTCCGCTGAAGCACAGCAGGCACATGCTATATCTACCGTCCATCATATTTGCAGCTCTCTCCCTTCCCTTCATCATAGCGCCTACATTAATAGCCCCATCCTCACCTCTAAACTCTTCCCTTTCCTTTCCTCTCCTTCCTTCTTCCTCTCCTTGTCTTCGCACAACAGTAACACAGTTTCCATCAGCACCTTGCTGGCCTTCAGCATCGGAGGCAGATGTATTTAACCCAGGTCCCAGCCCATATGGAAATCTTATTCCTGAGTACACTGGCTTGTGGGCTCTCTGCGGCTGGGTTATTAAATGGACCGGTTCTTATGAAGCACTTTTCTGATTCAGTGACTTTATCTTAATGACAGCAGAGCAGAACATAGCTGATAACTGAGAGCTCCACCCTTTTGTCCAAATATGGTCACTTCTGGCTCCAACACGGCACCAGCTAAAGCTCTGATGCTGAAACGCCAAAATGTGGAGTTCAAAACCAGGGGGCGACATCACGTCAGTCGCTATGTCCATCTTTTATAGGGTTAGGGGTCACACTGCAGCAGCTAAAGAATTGGTTGCTAATGGGAGCCATGTGGCTACATTTGGGGGGCAGTTTATTTAGCTTATCGTGCCGTTTTCTAGGTAATTATCTTTTATTTAATTTTGAGCAGGCTGGGTCTCCATTAAAGAGCGATATGCTAATCAGCTGAGCCTGAGGGAAGACTCACCTGTCATCCTGAGAGAATCTCAGCAGAGGCGACCTCTCTGTCAGGTTGGCTGAGTTTGTCTTCCCTCTGAGGATGTTGACAGCACTCAGAGTATTCCTGAAACTACAAATGCAACAAAATACAATGAGTTTTTTTGTTGTTTTTTTTTAAAAAAGCATTTCAGAAACCTAAAAAATATCATCCAACATTTTATGACAATAATTGTTTAGCTGTCTCTGATGGCAGCGTGAGCAGATTCGTCCATTTTACAATCAATTTTTTGCTGTAATCAATTCCATGTCTTGACAGTGACAGTTTTGGGAGAGGAACGTTATTATAAGACAGTGTTTTTTAGATACAGAGCAGCAGATATTCCCCCAAACACACACACACACACACACACACACACACACACACTCGGCTAGTCTCATGATCGTCAGGCATTTTAGCCTCTGCTCGTCAAAGGTTTTAGCTGCTTAAATCCAGTCTGTGACAGAATCAAGCTCTTTTCTTTTTAAACAACAGCAGTTTTTCCAGTTTAATGGGGGTTAATTGGTGTATTATTACGAGGATCAAGAGGCTCGGCGCCAGTTTTGTGACATTTTTATTAAATTTCTGTTGTGCTGAGAGATAATCTCCGGTTGTAAAATCCACCTTGTCGTGTTGTTATTGTCTAAGCAGGCTTTACTGAACACGTCACAGACACTTGTCAAGTAATGAATGTGGCAAGTTTACTGGATAAAGGAGTAGATTACATCTGGGAAGTCTGCCCCATTAATCCCTTTGATACTTTTATACAACCATAAAGAGATTTGCTGCGTGTCTACAAATGTTTCCTCCCAGATCTCATAGATGGCCGGAGCTTTCCCTTCACCGAGCAGTCTTTAAGCAAAGAAGTCGTCCCTGGAAGGAGTTTTCTTCTTCGTATTCCCTCTGATTCCCGTTTTGTTTCCTCCGGGGTCGTGTCCTACAATCAGCGCTCGGCGCAGCGTAGTCTTCTTATCTCTGCACAACTGTTAACATTAAAACTGCAGCTGACCACATGTGGCTTAGTCACCTTCTCTACTGAAACCACACACAGACAAAATCATAAAGACCTCCTGTTGCTTATTGAATCCCAAAGTGGGGGGGGCCATGCAGGTGCTCCAGGAGAGAGGCCAACTAAATAAAAAGCACTTGATGTGTAATTGTAATGTTTCCAACTGACAAAAGAAACAGAACCAATGAAACGAGGCCCCGCCACATAACAATAAGCAGCTATTCTTCATTTTCTGACCCAACTTTGATCCTGAACATGTCTCCTATCACAAACCAGAGAGAAAAGCATGGAGCGCCGGCCGTCAGACGCAAGAAGCTGTTAATGAAGAATCTGTTTCAGCAGACAAATTATTAGAAGATGGACCGACACAAGCACCTTTGGCTCGTGAGCTGATGAGAGGTGTGACAGAAAGTTTAGTAATCATTAGAAGGAAACCATAACCTTTACCTTCAAGTCCTTGAAGAGGTTTCAGCTCTCATCCAAGAGGCTTCTTCAGTTCTAAAACCAAAAGGTGGAGAGTCCCAGGTATTTAAACCCTGGTGGGGGTTATCCCCTTGGAGGTGGCCATTGGCCCACTATTAATCATGCACATCATCACACGAGCCAAGGCGTGGAATAAAAGGTGTGAAGTCATTATCATCTGGGGTTTTGGCTGAAGCCACTGTGAGACTAACTGAGGTCAGTCGACACTAGTGCAGTACGAGTGGGACTCAAGACTGTAGGTGTCATCCATTATGTAGCAGGTTTGTCAGAGAAAGAAGTACAGTGGCCTTTTTCAAGCTCCAGAGACAATCTCAGCCTTCAATCAGAGAGCCTCGAGCAGCCTTTTTTCACCTCTGCCTCACCTGGAACCTCACCTGGAACTTCAGTCGACCTCCTGATCCACGCTCCTTCCCCAGAGCACGCTGTGGGAGGCCCTGAGTGCCGTGCTGCCTGTGGCTCTCCAAGTGTCTAAGTGAAGCGTTTCCCAGGTCTGTGCTAACAGACTAACCTGTTACTTAGGGTTTAGATTTGTTTTACAAAATCGTCTTTTTCTTTTTCTCCAAAGCTTAAGGTTGGTGTTTGTGCTCATCATCAACAAATTATATAAGCTTCATCTAAAGAAAAGTGCAGTGAGACAGCTGGAGCCCCTACAGCAGCCGCCCCACCCGCTGATGCTTGTGAGTCGTGGATGACGGCAGGTGTAGTTACCTGTCCTCTTGTCGAATAGGGACGAAGCCCTCGGTGTGGATGACGCACTGTCCCGCAGACTGCTGGAGCTTCTGTGTCTCTCTCCTCTCTGAGATGCCCTCCAGCAGGCGTAGTTCCCCGAAGTTCCCTGCGACGCCCTCTGGTGACCTCAAACTGGCCCTGCCCTGATGGCCTTGGGCAGATGTCTGAGACATCTCAATCTCCAGGTTGTTTTTGTTCTCCAGATACATGGCGAGTGCTGCAGAGGAGGAGAAAGGGCCTCTTTAGATGCTGAGGTTGACATGGTCAGCGCACTGATTGCTGTTCACTCACAGACTATGTTTAAAGGCCAATTCCTCTTGTTGTCTAACATCCTTTTTTATTGAAGTATAATGTGAGAGTGTTGTGTTTTTAAAGCACAGATGAACTCTTACTGTAAGAGCATGTAGTGTCAGCACCCTAAAGCATGACGTGCTTTATTGGCATTTTTATCTCTCATGGAGGCATAATTATACAAAGCAAACACCATGTTTTATTCAGTAACACTTAGAACCAGTGACTGAGACCTTCTTGGACCCAGAGCAGTCGCCCCCTGCTGGACAGGTGTAACAGCACAGCTGTGAAGCTTCAGTGATCCAGGCCCTTCAAGGATTTTGAGAACCTTCTCCAGGACCCCAAACTGTTTTCTATCAGTGTGATCTGTCTAACTAAAGCACACAAACACCAACACTGCTCCTCAGTTTTACAGCAATGAGCTGCATTTGCAAATAACTCATTCCACCCAACCCACATGCTGATATAACCCTGAAAGTTTACCCAGAATGCACTTTGTGACGTTTTCTCCAGTGACTCGTCAGATCCAGAGTAATGTTTGTGTTCCTGCGCGTCACAGACATTTACTGAAAGCAGGAAATATCCCATCACACTGATGCTCACAGCTGCTCAGACAAAACACAGGTTTTTATCTTTAGGTTGTCACACTTTGAGTGGGTGTAAAACTGATCTGGTTCAGCAGAGCCTAAGGCTACGTTCACACTCGACAAACGTCACTATTCTGCGTCCCGTGTTACAGGGACGCGGGAAGGAAAACACGCTTATTTTCGCTATTGCTTGGAGATTTGCTTAATAAAAGTTTAATAAAAATAAATAAATAAATAAAAAAAAAACAAGCCTACTTCCGCAAACACTGCGCACGCTCGCTACGTGTGACGTAATCGCCTCCTCTACTGCGCATGCGGGACACTTTCAGGTTCGACTGCAGATCACGTCCAAGTCGCATATATTTGGAAATGTGAACAAACACGCAAAAAAACAACATCGTAAGCACTGACATTTTCATGTGGATATCTGCTGCACTTGTGAGACTAAGAGGGCTCAAAAACCCTGTAAAAAATATTGTGAATTAGGAAGTGCAAAATGAACTTTAAGGACCTTTAATTCTGAAAATGTTCATAGTGTGAAGGTAAAAATTAGCATGACACAATGGTGTCGTCACGACCCAGTTGAGTAGAGGAGTGCTCATGTGATTCCTGTTTTTTTTGCCAAAGAGCAGCAGCGACTTCAGTCAAACCTCTTCTTTGTTCTTCTCACACCTGCATGAACTCGGGGAGATGATGTCTCTCTGAAGGAGAGGCCACGGTCCTGACAGCACAGACAAAACTGCTGCTTTCTGTTATCTGTGCGTTTCCGCTGAAACACTTCAGATTTCACACTGAACCGCCGTGACTGATTGGATCGTGTCATTAACGATGTTTCTAGAACAGAACTTCATTTATGCAGTTTTTTTAAGGGTCAAAGTCAAAGACACTTTGTGCACTTCTGCAGCATTTTGTTGGGAGCGTTCTGCCTGTCCCATGCTTGTGATGCGCCTCAGCCCGGAGACATCCTGCCCGCAGGCTGCGTGCAAAAGCAAAGACAAACTGCTTTGGTAAATTCTCCACCCTCATTCACAGCAATTAGAAGTTCAGAAGGGAAAGAAAAGCTGCAGCACCTGAGTCTGACATTTGCGACCTGCATTTCCCTTTCATTCTGCAGAACTCAGTGGAACGACTGAGGGCATTTTGATGAAGCCAAAGCGCTGCTTGTAGAGCAGAATTAGGACATGAGGCTTAGAAACAAAGGCCAACACTGTGGTGTAACCGCGGCTCATTCAGGCTGAACAGATGAAACATGTCAGACTCACCGCGGTGGAAAAAGACACACAGCTCCTTTTAGATAACGATGAGACTGAAGACAGAATGATGGTGATGATGGTGATGATGGTGATGGTGGTGATGGTGATGGAAGTTGATGAGCAGAAAAAAAAAAGAAGCAATTCAAACTGATAATCCGCTAAAGGTTGATGATGAAGATTGATGATCTTTGCAGCTGGTGAATCTTTCTTTTTGCCCTAATTTGGCGAGACCGAGATGTCTCCTGCGCTCAGCGCTGCTCTCACCCAGAAAGGAGGGAGATGTTCCTGAGCTGCTGGCTCTGGAGGAGGGTGGAGGCTGGTGGAGGGTGGAGGTTCTTAGCACAAAACATTCCCATTCAGTCGCTCTTACTCCACTTTTTTTTTTTCTCTCTCTCTCTCACAACCAAACTTGTCATTTCGACTTTTTCCTCTGTGGGGGGGTTGCCGTCATGTGGAAACCACTGAGTCTAACTCACCACAACGGGGAGACTCAGACCCACAGGTTTAAGGTGGGGAGGGGGGTCAGACAGGTCAGAGGCAGACAGCGTCCAGATTGATTGACGTCTCTGAGTGGCTGGTACTCGTCTCTGGGTAATGTGCACAAACAACGCTCCTCAGAAATCACGGAGATGCAGCTTCTTTGAGGGGTGTCTTTAAAAACATTTTTTTCAAAAACAGAGGGGACTTTAAAATTCTGGAGTTTGTAGGACGCGGCAACAAAAGCAGGGAATGTATCTTTAATTTAATCTCTTAGTACATTTGCCTTTGAAGCAGCACAGCCGAGCAGATTAGGAATTTCAACAGCCCCGTCACCCGTGAGTCAAAGCTAGTGAGCCAGACTGAGTAATTAGAACTTCCCACCACTGAAACCTCCAGCCTATGAAAACTATCTGCTCAGTGAACGGATCACAAGCGGTGATAACGAATATTTCTAATAACTCGTTCTCAGAAGTCTCTGAAGACAACGTCTCCCATTGAGCAGCCCGAGTCACCTGCTCTGGACTCGGGGGGGGGTGCCTGCCAGGATAAAGCTCCACAAAGAAGATGCCCTGGGGGTGGGGGGGTGCACTCTGGTCTTGTGGGCTGTAGCGAGAACAGAGAGATCACATGAACAGCAGAGAGGAGAGTAAAGCGGGGCTCTGGTGGAGGTTTAAGCACCGTGGGGGTCCTGAGTCAGCGCGAGGGAGCTTTTCACTGTCATAAAGTCATGTGACGCACAAACCAACCAACCAGCGGTGATCTCCATCTGTAGCTACACACTTGCACTGCCTCACGTACACTTCCACACCTGCTGCGCCCCCGTCCACAGTGGCCTCCGTCCGTGAAGGACACCGACGGCCCACCACTGCAAATCCCGCTGAAAACTCGTGTTCAGACGAGCAGTTTGGTGTGTAACTTTATGGGTTGTATGGGGATTTCACGACACTGTTTTTCTTTTCATATTTATTTATCTATCAAAAGTGAAAAAAAACTGATTTCATTGCTCCCCCGCTGCTGCTTTCTGGTTTCACTTGTTTTATTGTTCCTACGTTACTGTTTTCTTGCTTCTATTTGTCCATGATTACCAATTATCTTTACTCTGTAAGGTGGCCTTGAGTGCCTTGAGAAGTGCCCACAAATGCAATGTATTATTATTTGTAGTATCATTAGAACTCTGAAACGGCACTCTGGGCAGTTTGAGATCTCTTTCTTCCGCTCGCGCTGGCTGGGAGCCAGTCTCAGAACGGTTGGTTAGCTGTCTGCTGAGCCAGAGAAGCTCCTGAGTTAGAGGCACATGATCCTCTTGATCTACAGAGGAAACACAGAGCAGGCTTCCAAACCGGATGTGAAGGCAACATCTGATTGTCAGCACTCTGCTGAGGAGCGTGCTGATGCTGAAGTAAAATATCTGAGGGTCAAAGTTCATTCTTAGCCTGCTGAGGGCATTTAGAAGTTGCTCTGGGCTTTTCTATCACATGATCTTCAACAGGAACTGTTTTGAAGTTCCCTTTTTCCCTTCATTGGTGTGAACGGCTTCTTCTCCTTACGTCCTGTTCCAGAGGAGGAGCTTCTGATAATGAGGTCAGTGTATGCACAGTTCGTCAGGAATTGATTTATTCTTCAAATTCCTCAGTTTAACATTTGATTCTTTGTCTCTCTGCTGTTCTCAGTGGAACGGAGGCCTTGCGCGTTCTGATTTCATCGGCACAGAGACCCGCCTGTGTGATCAGTGTTTCGTTGTTAACGTCACTCCCCATCCCACCGCTCTTTCATGTTTTGCCTTTCCAGGATTGTTTTGCTGCTTCGCTGATACACATGACTTCAGCCACGTACATTAGACTGCTGAAGAGCCTAATTCACATGTTCATGTTCTGCCCCATATGACTGGTGTAATGTTCCCATCTGATCTCGGTGCTCACTGGGAACGGATTTATCAGACTTTACAAATTCCTCATTTATTCAGCTACTTTGCACCAGTTTGTCACTGACGTGTTCCTCGCAGCAACACTACGGCTCTCTCAGCGTCTTACAGCGATGAATATGAGTGAGAGAGACGACGTTGTAGACACCCCATCGTGCTGCTTTGTCTTCCCCCCAACATGCTGTTGCCCTCAGAGAACCAGCTCCCAGTTCGGGAGACTGACACCTTCTCTACTTCAGACCTTTTTGATAAAGTTTATAGTTCCTCCCATCATGCTAACTTGACACCGTTGCACCCAGTCATCTCATCTCTCTCCCCGTACCTTTCTGCAGGTAACTGAGGTTTCCTCCTGTTCAAAGGGTCTCCCACAATATCATGAGGTCATGACCTTTCCGCGCCATAATACCAAATCACAAGTTAACATTCAACTGCTTAGCATGTTTTGTGGAATGCAGCACACTCTCATATGAACCTTTCTGCTTCATGCTGAAGCTGAATCAGCTCTTCTTAGCTCATAATCGGTTCGCCGTAATAAACGGTAAAAAAAAGACTGGTGCACGTGACCGCTGTGAGGTGCAGGTTTCTGCAGGTTTACAGCAGATGAGCGCCGGCTTCACTGGACATTATGTTGACTTATATATGAAGTAACTGTTAAAGATACGATTTCATGTCCATCTAAAAACTGCCTCATCTACTCACAGACCAAAGTGAGTCCAGCCGTGCCCATGTTAGTGCACCCCACCAGGGGTGCTCCTATGATTTTTAAGTAGGCTGGCACAGGAGGCACCAAAGAAGAAATGAATACCAAGCAAAATCAGTGTAAAACTGGTTTAAAAAAATATTTTATTTGTGCACACCCCTCCTGCCTCTGTACCAAAGAGCAGCTGCACTGAGAGGGGGCTGGGTGTCACCCCGGGGCGCCGCTTCAGCTGCTCCTCTGGACCACGCCTCCAATTCTAATCCTAATAATCCCTGGGAAAGACTGAAAGTTTGATTTATTCTTGTGTAATACTAAACAAGCAGGGTTAAAAAGACATTCAGCACAAGGAGGCCCCTTTTTCCTGACAGGACTCTCATACTGTCTTTAGATCGAGACACTTTATTCACAACTGAGGCGGAAACTAAACAACCAAAACTACAGCAAACAGGAAACTACAAAATTAAAAATATTAGGCTAAACTGCTTTAGTAGAAATTTGGCATAAAAAAAAATCCACATGAATAAAAGGTCTTTAGGAGGAAATATTAACCTCTATGTTGCAGACTATATAGGACACAGCTGGAGATGAAGGGCTCAGCCCTACCCCCTCTCGGCTTTAAGCCTGGACTGCAGTGAAAAGCACCTGACTCCCAGCAGCCTACTGTACTTGGTGAAAAAAAAGCACTAAGTCTGCAAAGAATGCTAATGATTTCTAAGCCAAGCCTTCAAGGCTTCATAAAACAGAGGCCTTTTTTTTTTTTTCTACCTCTCGTGACTCCACTTAACTGTGCATGATTATACAAGGTGGAAGTCGATGCAGAAGACATTTA
>VUQK01028589.1:35218-46754 GCA_015106715.1 Bujurquina vittata | reverse complement strand
CGGGGGAGGGAGTGGGGGGGGGTCACTTTCAATTCCAAGAAAAGCCAGGAGGCAAGAAACTGATGGGTGTCGCCACAATGTCTATGTCTTTCTTTTCTGCAGTGAGTGAATGAGTGGTTCAAAATAAACAGCGTGAGCAACTGCGAGTTTGATCTGAATGAAATGAAAAACCTCAATTGACTGTGAGAGCCACAGTTCAAGCTGCAAAAACTGTATGACAGATTTTATGCTTCACCTAGTGTACACTATATCCCCTCTGTTACTACAGCACACAGCTTTGTGAAAATAATGAGATCACACGTCCCAGGTGAGCGCTGGACCGCCGGAAAGCCTGTGTGGGTTTGGAAAGCGGGAGATCCTTATTACGCTGTTTGTGGCTGTCAGGAATCAAAAAGGGTCATACTCGATACCAAACACAATTCAAGGACATGAAAGTGCTGCATTTTTGCAGCATTAACAGGCATGTTCGCAACTTATTCTGGTCTAGAAGAAGTGTACGTCGTGTGAATGTAGACATGCAGTTTCTTTACATGTCATATTAAACATAAAACAACTCGTGGATTCTAAGTCTTTCTAGGCAATGGGACTTGATAAACTTAGCTTTATGCATACCAGAATTACTCCTCAGTGGCAAACAGAGTGGACATCCATTTTAGTGTTTTTAGCTGGCTGCATACCATATGTGCAGGAGAGTGAACATCTGCCACAAAACAGGGAGGATACATACACATGAACAACAGATCAGCAGGAAGTAGATCCATTCCCTGGAGAGAGCAGAACAGGGTCATGTGGCACAATTCCAGTTCCAGCTAAGAAACCAAAGAAAATAGCTCACAGTGTCACTTGAGACCAGGGAAGTAATAAAATACCCAATCTTTTATCCAGTGTGCCATGCCTCTACAAGGACGAGCAGATCTGAAAGTCCAAATCAGATTTTATTTGGTTTGTAATAAATTTAAATCAAAGCAGAAGCAGGTTTAACTTTTCTTTTTTTTAAACGGCAGCAACAAATTTGTGGCTGCATTATTTGTTTGAAAGAGGAAAAACAAATCTGTTAGTGGAGGTCTTTGGCTACTGATAGATCTCAGAATGTCACAGAAAAATGATTAATACAGTACTGACTGACCCTCCTTTACATTTAGATCTGTGACTAAATAAGCAGCTCCATAGGTCCAATTCAAGAAATCAAGAGCACAGGTTCAGATGAACTGGAAATATTGTACTCAAGGAATCCTGGCTCTTTTCTTTTCTCCGCTGTATGCTATCTCACCATTGCCCTTTTATTAAAATTTACAGTATCAAAGTGTCTATCTTCTGAACAGTCTATGAACACTGATGAACAAGAAAGCCTGTCCAACAGTGTGACCATTAAAGGGAGAGACAAAAAAACTCCCTCCAGGTTCCTGTTCCATCACTGATCTTAGCATCCCCATATCAGTCATTTAATAAATTCATCTCCTTGAAGCATGCCTGCGTCACATCTTTCCTCTTATCTGCCCATTAGTATCTGCCCTCACCTCATCTCCCTTTCCGCCACATTACCATCAAAGGGACTGACATCAAAAGTGCCACATAGCGACCCATTTGAATGCACTTGCTGCTTTGCTCGTGCTTACAAGACTAAATAACACAGCATGCATGTGCACATCTTTTTTTATGACTTGTGGTCCGCCGTAGTTAAACTTTGAAGGCTGAAATGAGTTCAATGATAAATGTGTTTAAGTGGAGAACTACTTTAAATATGAATGTGGTGAAATTAAAAAAAGTTCCAAAATGTCTTTTCATATGAAAGTGCAGTTTATTTTTGGACATTTTTCATCTGAACCAATGAGAGCATTTGTCCCATCTTCAGCTGTTTCACATTTGATTGTGCAGGTAAGGTAGCAGAGTGCAGCTCCACACCTGGATGTAGCTCCCATCTGATGAAATGTCATTTTTTTTAAAGTAGTAGATTGTGCAAAAACTCGCCTGTTATAACCTGTCCAAACACCTGAAGCTATTTTTTTCTCTAAGCCACAGTTCTTTGGACCATTTAGGTGAGTCAACTTTTAACATGTGAGGTCACCAACCAGTAAAGGTAATGTTTTCTAACTTTATCAACATGTGCTAAAGATGTTATCTCACAGTGATAATGGTTTATTGGCCCAATGTAAATATACCTAAAATTGTATCAGTGTTCAGTTGGAGGGAAAATGAATTGACCCACCTTCTCTAGTTTCTTTTTTGTAATTATCTGTTGTTAGCATTTTATGTGATGAATGATGCACATGGATTAATTCTACTTCCTTAAGTGCATTGTACTGTATGTATTGGCTCACTAAGACTAACTAGTATGGCTTCATGATGCTTAGGATGAGATTGTCATTTATAGTGAACGCTTGTATTTAAAGGTGGTACAGCTTATTTAGAAATGGAACATAATTCATTAACTACACTTCAGCTGAATTTGTGTTGCAATAATGTTCACGGTTAACATGTAGCAAAAGGGTGATACACGATACCAAAACAAAGTGATTATCCCATGTAACATAATAATATTGTTTGCATGTTGCCTTTTGTATATTTCCCTTGAACACAAACTAATCCCACAGCTGAATCTGCCTTTCTTATCAGTCAGTCTGAGCAGAGCTGTCAAGGCAGTCGTCATCTTCTACATGTGGTTTTTGGTCTGCCGTTTGTAGTTGTGCTTGTAGACTTCCTTCAATAGTTTGAGCATCAAATCATATAGATATCACCAAGAGTTACCGTTTTGTTTAGATAAAAGTCCCTTCGTTGCTGAGCTGGCTGGAGCACAAACACAAAAATTGGGGATTTCTTACTAAACAGACTGTAACTTTGACAAATATCCACTGATTTGTCTTGCTCATATCAGCCACAGATAAACACTGAAATATATTTTCTTTGCACAGAACCAGATTTGGATTTTGTTTTCCGTCACTTACATTGGAAGCACACTAGGAACAGATTTCAGCCAATCTGGACAGAAGGATTGATTACAGCAAGCAATAGCTGTTCAGTATTCACATGGCACATTATTCCCTTTTTTTTCTTTTTTTTGCTAGATAATGATATTTAACTGAAAATAGGATATTTAAGGGATGTTAAACAAAACTATTAATGGCAGCTGCCATTCAACATATACAAGGTTTAGGGCATACATGCATTAAGTAAATGATAGGGAGGTGCCAGGGTTAAGTATAATGCTGAAAATGTTTATGGCACACCCTAATGATAAGTGCAGGGATGCATAAATATTTCCTTTTTTTCTTTTATTATTCTTTTCTTTTCTCCTGTGTCTGACTATCTTACTCTTTGTTGCATCTTGTCACCCACTGCCTTTTTCCTCCTTATGTTTATTTCACATTTGATGATCTGTTTTTCCTGAATAACCTTTCTCCCTCTCCCGTTCCCCCTTTGTTTGCCCTCTTTAGTCAATGCAGACATGGCAGATGCAATTCCAATATGGATACATCCTGTGCATGAAGTGTTGGCTTCAGTTTCACTTCCTGAGCTCCTGTGGTTATACAACATATGTTCAAATACTAAATTTGGCCATTTATTTTTAAGTTTACCAGTAAAGTGGCTGTATAGCAATGTGACACACTCAGTTTTACTTTTCCTCACTGATGTTCTCCTAAATGTTTTTGGCACGTGTCTTCCGTGCTTTCTTTCTTTTCCTTCGACCTCATTCATCTTTTGGCCTGGTTTTGTTTGCAGCGCAGTCTTCCTGTCTCCATCTGTCTCTTTCACTTTTTCCTTGTCTTTTACTCACTCACTAAACTAGCTCTGTCTGTCAGTGATATTGTCCCTGTGTAGATGCAGACACAGCAAGGACAAAAGGCAACATTTGCTGCAAAAGAGGCCAGGGTGGCTTCTTGATCCAAGCTTCAGCATAAGGCAGGAATATTTGACAGCCAACATGTTTGCAGCAAAGATGACAAAGCATCTGCTTCTTACTCACATGTGCATGTGCACACAGCAGACTCTTAAGTAAACAGGGCACACAGGCTCTCCAGTGGAGAAGAAATGCTTTCCCAGTGTGGGCCTATGCGCTTAGCAGAGTGACTAATTGCAGTGATAAAAATGAGCTGATGAGAAGGGAGATAAAAACTTGTTGGATTCAACCTGGGGAGAAAGGTGCGTTGCTTAACACAAATTATTAGCGATTACAGAAGTAAAATGTAGTGATGCAGATGGGCAGTAAATGAGGTAAAACACAACTTTCAAACACAATCACAACACATGTCACCATGATTTTGCTTCTAAATAGTGTACTGCTTCTGTCAGGTTAGTTTTCTCATCCCTGCACATTTCCAGCTTTTTACTTTTCTTGGTACATGACTAGAAATGGTTAGAGTTAGGTAATGGACAGGGACAGAATGCTGGCTATACATAAAATTGATGTATAGGCTACTTTAAACAAGGCTGGGCAACCCAAAGACTGTACAGAAAAGATGGACATAGCCACCAATTTGACACACATACGTTTCTGGACTTTTTGAAGCCTAAAACTCAGTGTTCACTGCCATGTTGATCTTTAGTCAGACATGTTCGTGTTTGGATGAGAGGTGGCACGCAAAGCTATAATCTAACATTCTTATTTAGCACCAAGTAACAGATTAATAAACTGAAGCACTGAATTAAACTGAAGCACAATCTTACTGGATGGACTGTTTCTCAGTCCTCTATTTGTCAGATAATTCCATGAAAAAAAAGCTCCAATAATCACTGCAACTACAAAGATGACGGAGAGGTCCAGTTTAGTGACTCGAATAGGTGAAGTTGAGCTGTGCCTGCACACTAGGGTTTGGTGATCTCCTCCATAGTCTAATTGTCCTGTTGTCCCCCGTGGCATCGCCAGAGTAGCACTCTGCACTGAACTCCATAATGCAAAAATCAGGGGTACAAATGCAAAAAAAAAAACAAAACCAAAAAACAACAACCCCAAAATGAAACAGAGTAACCAGTACATGGGTGGCAGTTAGCGTGTGTGAAGAAACGTGCACATTTTCCATAACAACAGCAAATGCTTAAGCCTACTGTCATTTCTCATTTTCAATGAGGTCACATAAATGGACAGATATCAGCTGAACAGCTAAAACTCTATTAAGTCATAACACCTGCTGGCTATTTACCATAGACTTGTAGCTCTATTGTATGGTCCAGTCATATTTGTTCTGTGTAAAATGGCTCACCCGTCTCTCCCCACACACAGAGGAGTTTTCCACAGACAAAAATGCCCGATGGGGGAAAAAAATTAAGGAGACGAGATAAATCAGTGTCCACATTTAAAAAGTGCACAGAAGTGTGTTTGAGCGTGCACGCCCAGACGCACCTGTGTTACAGGGGTCTGTTATATGTGGAGAGTCAGCATGAAAACTATAGCGAGGCAGATTCTGTTTATTAGGGTCATAATGCTGAGATTCATTTAATGCATCAATGGGGAAAAGAGCTAAAAAAAACACCTTTACTGGTAAGTTACCGGTACCCCCATTCATTTGCTTATTATCGATCCCTGATGTCATCGTCTTATTGGCAAAACCCTGCCATACACCCATCAATCAAAGTGTCCATGTCACAGTAACTTTAAAGAGTTAAAGCTGAATGGATGAGCTAGTAAAAAGGGGTGGTGGGTGAGGGGAGAGACTATCCACAGAGACCAAACCTATTTTGTACCAGGCTGCAAACATGCTCTTCTTAAGGCTTAAAGATGAATTTCTATGGGGGATTTACTTCTTTTTGAAGTGAGCCTGAAGTAGCCACTAGGGGAAGAAACAGACCAGGGAACTCGCAGCATTAGTCACACATACGGGCATTAATTGGCATGCAAACAGCAAAAAACAAAACAAAATGTCCTGTTATTATTTTGTGATACCAGACTGTCCAGCAGTACATCACAAACACTAAAGTTTCACTTCATTCAGAACTTCTTAAATCTTATTTCTCAAAAAAGCATATTTGAAAAAGACATCAATGCATCAAAACCCTTGAGTCTGCCGTTAAATTGCAACACGAGTTCAGTCGTCAAGATAACAAGAATATTACATAAAATGGCAACACTCTTTCACACCTGCTGCAGTCTTGCACAAATATGAGGACTACAATAAGTTCATGTTGCTAAACTGCAGTTGTGATTATAATTAAATGAATATGAATGATAGATGAAAGAGTATAACGTATTCCAGACCTATGCATGCAAACTTAAGGTGTTTGAAATTCATGTGCGTCTTCATAGTTTGCCCTTCACTGCAACCTTGTGTTGCGCATTATGCAAATTCACGTGTGTCTGAGTTCAAGCTGATGTTCTGCCCCGTACTTTTACTCTCAGTGGGCTCATAGTGCTGCATGCATGAGAGCTTACAGCTGAAAGCTCTTAACACCAGGACTCAGGTGTAAAAAAGCTGAAGCTTTTCAAAATGCAACAGACATCAAATTAAAAACGTCATTAAATCCACCTAGCACCGCTGGCGTGCTTCAGTACTGGCTCAGTTGCTTCTCTTTAACCTGAGACAGCGGGTCAGTTCATGGATATTTATTAAACCCTATTCAGTAAAAAAACAAAAAAAACAAAAAAACAATTCAGTCGTACATATTTACAGCACTGGAACATGCTGAGATAAGTAAAAAGTCAACAAAGTTAAAAGCAAGAGGACCGGTTTTGTAGTGTCAATGAAAACATGCAGGACTTTTTTAGAAAAGTAGAAAATCAAGGACATACTTCCCAAGTCCACGGATTCTGATCAAATATCGAATCATTTTTACAGTTTGGCAACACAATTTGGCTCAGTCTTTGATTAAAAAAAACAACTTTATGAGGACAAATTAATTACATGTTGCGGGAAAGTTAAAGTCATTTGCAGATTTGTGATGTTTTTCTGAATAAAACTGTTTTGGTGAATACAGCTTCAGAACTGGGGGGTGGCATTGTGGTCAGCACTGCTGCCCCTCAGCAAGAAGGTCCTGGGTTCGCATCCACTGGTCGAGGTCTTTCTGTGTGCAGTTTGCATGTTCTCCCCATGTCCGTGTGGGTACTCTGGCTTCTTCTCACAGTCCAAAGACATGACGTTAGTTGGGTTTGGTTAACTGGTGTTCCTAAATTGCCCATAGGTTTGAATGGTTGTTTCATTCAGATTTTTCACAATTTATTTAGTCATCATTAGCGTTCAGCTGCAAAAAAAAAAAAATAAGGGCACTCAGTGACCTTAGAACACAGTGCAGGCATAGACTGTATATAAAATATAGATGTATTCCAGTAAGTAAAGCCAGCAGGTTGCAGCTGCTCTGGTTGAAAAAAAAAGTCATATTGTATAGAAGTCAATGGGAAATGATCCTATATGTCCTTTAATCTGTGACCTCACAATACTTTCCTCATAGTTTTATGAATAAACCATTTTTCCTATGTTGTAAATCGTGGTCCGGAGTATAGTCCAAAAGTACGATAAACCAGTGTACATCTTAGTGAGGGCCTACTGTGTGATTGGCAAATTGCTACCTTATGAGTGTGCAGTGTCCTTCGGTTTCCCAGTCTGTTCCACCCTGTGCTCACACCCGTATGTGGTGACGGTTAAAATGCTCAGCTCGAGACTTCACTAACGACTGGGTGACATCACGGTGGTTACCTCCGTGAGCTGTACACAGTTCATGGACGTGTTGGCGTCAAATATCCTTGACTCTTTACCGTATTCCAGCGATAGTTCTCTGTCTAATCATAATGATGTTTGTGCAAAGCTGTACAAAACTGAGCCAGCGATATCAGAAATCCATCCGTAAGATGTAAAAGAGGAAGTTCTTTTGTGATTATTTTTGTTGATGAATAACATAAAAAGGCAGCTGAGGTAATGAGCTCTGCCACAATGGAAGGTAAAGAGAGAAGAAGCAGTATGAGAATTCAAAGTTGACTGTTTTTATCTAAAGTTAGTCTCCTTCGCTATCATAAGGATTTGACTGCAGAGGAAACCAGATCACGTCTCCTGTTGTGCATGCATAGAATTATGAAAAAGAAGGAGGCAGGGCAAAAACGTTTACTTATAAAAAAAAAGTTAAAATCATCTTATTTTTTGCTCTACAGAAACACAAAACAAAAACAAATAAGCTCTATATGAAGGAAGGTCTATGAATAAGTACATTCATCCATAGTATCCGGCAGAAAGCTGGATTTATTTATCTTGAAAACCTCCTCCTAGAGTTAATGGTCTGTCCTTGAATTCTATAAACACTTTGAGATGTAAGAATATTATGGTTTGAAGCTTTTATTTTTCTCTCAAGTCATTTTTAACATTTGCAAACCAGTGAGGGCACGAAGCAATTCCTGCACACAGCATCACACAGTGGATTACCTGCAAAAGCCCACGACTGTTTTTGCCTCTAGAGATATTTCTCAATAAACATTTCAATGCCATTAGGAGACCAGTCCTTGTGTCACTGCTCGCAAACAACACTGTTGATGGCGATGACTGAAAAAGAACGAGGCTGCCCTGTGGATTTAAAGTCATATCACATGTTACTCGTGCATGTTGGAAATTGATTGCAAGTGATTGGATAAGATTCACATGTGCCTTTCCTGCTTTTGCAGTAATTTGTCAACAGACCCTGTCACTATAACGGAAAAGATTCTTTTGCAGCACTGAGTAGCATAAAGAAAAGTAGCGCAACACAGCGTGCAAAGGCTGTCGTGGAGTCTTTCAATGTTCCACTGAAAAGGAAGAAAATCTGCGACCTGTCAAACTACACTGTAATTCACTATACAGTGCTGTATGCAAAAGTCTGCCTATGGTTACATTTTAAATGTTTCATTTTTCTCCTTTGGGCTATGCACCGCTGTAAAGTTTTCTTGCTAGTTTTCCTGTAATGTGACAGGATCGTGTGCAGATACCATGTTTGACAGGTTTTGTTTAGCCATGTTACATGTGCTATCCTGCACAACAAAGCAAGCTTTAGGGTGTCAGACTATTCAGCAGATATCCACTATAATACATTTTGATGAACACGGGAAACTAATAATGCAGGAAACAGTAGACCATTGCAGATAATTGTCTGCTTGAGTGTGCAGAAGTATTTGCAATTTGATAAACTGCTTTCATGATGTGCACACAGAAGGCGCATGCGTTGATGGAATGAGATGAGATGACATCAAACTGGTAGTTTTGACAAAGCAGGTTCTGCAATAAGTATCATGTCTTTGTGCACTTAAAACAGCACTATGTAGAACCACAGATGGAACCCCGTCTGCTTTCTTTAGAGGTAGAACTATACAAAATCGCATTTCTCTGGATTTCACATTTTAATATAACAGTGTTGTCCCAAGCTGTGCATGCCATTTGATGGTGCAGCTACATTCTAAGTGCAGTGAGAAGGAACCAAAGAGTAAAAAGGCACCCAACCAGGCGACTCAACAATGAGCTGAAACTTGCTGCATAATTGAGTGAGTTTATAGGAGTACAGACAGATCATCTGGGGCAAATGGAGCAAAGTAAAACCAGCTGGCAGGGGGAGAAAAAGTAATGCAACTGGAAATCCTAATTAATGTATGAGAGAGGTTGTTGTTATTCTACAGTAATGTTAGTCCTGTGTGGGGTGGCACCTTGTTCGCAGTGTCAGGCATCTCACATGCATTATCCAAACTCAGGGTACCACCTGAATGAGGAAAATGGGGAGGGCATTATGCCAAATATCAGATTTTGTTTTGCAGGTGAAATAAAGGTCAGCGACATTTGTTTACTCTCCTGAAGCTCCGTGTCACTCAGTGTCATTTGTGCTAAAAAGAAAAAAAAAAAGAGTTTGCTCAGGAAAACTGAGGGAGTTTTGCCAATCTTCAAATTTGTTTTCATGTTAAGGAAAACAGCAGAGTTCTATATAATAACAAAGCAGAGATATGACAGCTGGGGTTTTAAATCCAGCTCCTGCAAACAGTGCTACCGTATGAGAGAACCGTCGGCGCTTGCTTCAAATAAATCTTTCAAAGCAGTCACTCAGCATTGCTACAGTATTATTTTTCACTATTATCTTACAAAACAGCAGGCCAGGTGTTGAGGAAACCAGTCAATCATCTATCACAATGAAAGCAGAGCAAGGCTAAAACTAGCAATGTCAGCGCTGCTCCCAATCTCACAGTTTCAGCTGTCACAGCTTCTCTTTCTCGGCTAATGGCTTTAGGTTGCAGAGAAAAAGTGGAAGAAACGGAGAGAAGAGAGTGAGTGGGGGGGAAAATGGTGTCTGTGAAGGGATAAGTTTCAGGCATTAGCAGTGACAAGCCAACTACCTTGGAGACTCATGTTGGGTGCAGCCAGAGACTGCATATAAACATAGCTGCTGGGATGTCACCCATTGGTTCGTGAAGCCCAATTTGGAGCCTCGGTCAGGTCAGGATTTTGACTCCTATGTTTTTTGGAGCCAGCAGTAACCTTATTTAGATGAGCTGGTGGAGTACTGAAATACCTGCTAATTAGTACTATATATTACCATATCAGACATTTGCAATAGAAATTCTCCAAAAGACACCACAAACATGCTGTTCAGTGGTTCACATTAGCAGAGGTAAAGCTTTGCAGACAGCTTTAGACATTTCTCTCATGACTTCATTGCCACATCAAGAGTCGTCCGCCAACTGATTGCTATCAGTCTCCAGCAACCACTCACCAACGCATCAGGGAATGTATATTTTTGCCTCACAGCTGGTGGTTGCCAAATGGTCACAGACTGGTCTCTAAGCCTGCATGACTGGGGCCTCATTCACTTCAGAACGGCAGACAAGTTAACATCATGCGGTCACGTGTCTGCAAAACTCAGACTACAGATGCTTTCAGTCTAAGTGACTAAACTCCTAACTTAAAAAAGTGTTAAAAGTAGTGCATTAGCTATCAAGATCAAACCCTTCTCTGTTGCTCTCCTGACCTGTAAGCGTATTTATTTCTGCTATAAAGGTGGAAGTGTATAATCGTTTGTGTCAATGTTCAAGCCACTTTCAAGCAGCCCTGCAGTTTTTTGGCAGAACCTTGTCCTTACTGTGGCTGTGGAGAAGCTGGAAAGGACTAACGCACACAAACACTGATGCAAATTATGTAAAAAAAAGTTCATAAAGGCCAGAGAGCTGCCTATTTGAATGAGAGCAGATAGGGAAAAGCGTGGCTACTGTGCCTGTTTAATTCATCCTCTGAAGTCACAGAGAGAGGAGCTGGGAAAGAGAAGACAGAGAAAAGAGTGGGCACAAACAACAAAGAGACATTCAAATGAGACAAAGAAAACGTAAGACCAGTTTAGATTTCAAAACGTTTAAATACTGTCTGGAGATTGATAGCTATTTTCTCTGATCTTACACATTCAGCTCATTTCACTGCCACTTTATTCATCTTTTTATTGTGCCACCTTCACAACCTGCCTTTATCTGACTTTCTCCCTCGAGCTTGCGATGCAATCAGTGGGTTTGGACAAGTCCCATGGGCAGTTAGCCTTGACAGCTGACAGCGACTGGTTTCAATGCATGCCCTTGATGTGTGTGTGTGTGTGTGTGTGTGTGTGTGTGTGTGTGTGTGTGTGTGTC
>VUQK01028589.1:4438-25298 GCA_015106715.1 Bujurquina vittata | reverse complement strand
TTCATGTATATGCAAGAGAGAGAGAGGTGTTTATTTTTCCTATTGTGTGTAGTGATATATATATATATATAAAGATCTTGTTGTATGGTACGTGCTTGCCATATCTGTACATCAATCCTAAAGAGACCACATTGCCAAGCACACTGTTGTCACTCAGATGTGGCAATAGTGTTACTTTCTCCTTTCTCTGTTGCGACACCGGCTCCAGCTAGGTTCATTTCGTTAGAGCTGCAGGTAACTTGGTCCACAAGGCTGTTGAATTGCTTTTAAATTATCAGCCTCACATGAGCTTCAAGCTTCCCTGCTGGCACTCTTCGCTTCCTCTGCTCTTGTGGTACTTTTTTGTGCACAGTTTCAGAACCTACTGCAAACCGTAAACTGGAGTGGAAATCCAGTGTTCTGGAGATGCAATGCTCAGACAGTGTTTCTTTAAAGAAACAGAGCAATGAATAGCCAGAGAAGGGAAAATTAAAAGGGGAACTTAAATAGGGCCAAGTGAAATTCAATGAAGTGAGGCCGGCTAGCGATATATTAACACATGCCGATAGGCGAGAAAGACAAAGCGTTTCATAGAGAAAGATTCATGGCTAATATGAGGCAGTAAATTACCATTGCCCATGCCCCTAAGGAGAGAGTGAGCAAGAAAGTGAGAGAAAGAGATAAAGAGATGGGATGAGGCAAGGCGAAGAATCAAGGCAGAAGCACAGCAACTCAACTCATTAATTTAAAGGAACACTTTCTGTTTTGCCTCCACATATTGCTCCTCACTTGCGCTACAAAATGAGAGCACCATATCTGTGACTTTCTCTGCATCTCAGAGGTAGGCTGTAAATAGCTTTGGAAAAGGTCCCTGCGAGTCATCAGCTGGTTTATTTATCGACAGGTAAAGGAAACAGCAGCCTTTCTTTTCCTGTATTCTTGGCTGTGCCTCCAGAGGTAACAAAAAAAGCACAATAGGTACAGGAAGACTAGCTACACCATTGCTTCCAAGGTAACTGGAGAAATATTGAAGGCTTCACTAACAAGATAGGGGACTCAGGCAAGGAACCCAATTGAAGGTGTCCACTGCAGCCTTAGAGCAGTGAAGCAAGGTATTGTTCCGTTCAACGCTGCTGGGAGGGATGAGAGGAGAAGATTGTGCGGCTCCAGAGAAAATAGATTAATATCTCATGGCTACATTACATGATTCTTAATGGTAACCACATAATACATCTATGGAATATCATGCCAGTCCACTGGTTGTCACACACTTGCACAAACAGGCACCACTCCTGCTCTTTTAGATCGCTGTCTGCTTGGCTTTTACTGATTTGTATTTCTGAAATATGCCAACAAATTATCATTTACCAGAGTCTATTTACTCTATCATCACAGTACAGTTATCACTTAACTTCATACAAACTGCAGCAAGCAGAAAGAAATCGGTGTTGTTCCAGACATCTTCGAGAGCTCACCACTGTCGTCTGTTTCGACACATATTTATAGACTATTCCCATGATGCTGAGATCAGAGCTCTATGGCAACCATAGAATCTGATGCCGAACTCTTGTACTTCCTAAATATATAGTCCCTACATGTATTGTGTCATAAGTTGAATGACTATATGACTACAGAAGTGGTCAGTACAAGAACCAACAATGCAGAAGCTCTAATACAGTGCATCAGGTGAGGAATCCTGCAACTTCCTCTTCTTATGCCGAAATGAAATTGAAGATGAAGGGTCACTATTTTGACAGAGAGGAAGACATCCAGCTCATGATGCACATACGCAAGCACGAGTGCTCACAGCAGATGGTCTGGTAAAAAGAAATGAAGTAGTCCACGGGTCCACTAAGAGATGACCTTGAAGGAGTCTGTGGCCAAAATTAAACCAGGCAAGGTTTCTAGTTTTGATGAGAAAAGGCACAAAAGTTCTTAATAATTTCCAAAACATTTTCACAAAACTACATTTTTTTGTGTCGTCTGTTACCTGAATATCAATGTCACTATTATCCTGGAGTGGAGTGTTGAGGTGTCTATATTATTAGATTGTGACATATCATTATGTGTCATTTCAACTTTGAATTGCCCTTTATAGAAGAATTTTCCAGTGGCTTGATTGATTTTCTTTATTTCCAAAAGTAGCTTCTGTGAAAATGATATTAAGGAGCTTTCATATAGTCTTGAGCAGTGGTCTTTCATACTTGCAACCAAATTAATAGCAAAGGCCCACTCTGCTCCACTGAACTGTTCCCTGCAGACCAAACTGCAGTCACTCTCATGCTGCGGATCATCCCTGGTGCTTATTAGGCAGTTGCTTGATACAAATTTCCAGTGTCATACACACTGCACCCAGATGTCCCGCTGTGTCTTGCTGCCTGCTCAAACACGACAACACTGCACAAAACTCTCAGCAGTGAAAGACTCAACGCCTGTACTCACCCATACTACCTCTCTCTCTCACATACACGCACAAAAAAATACCCAATTTGCAAGTCTGATATTGAAAGAACGTGGCAAATTAAAGGAGATCAGCACCGGATCAGAGAAAGTAAATCTGAGCTAGACAAAGAGATTGCCAGAGGAGAGCAGGTACTGAAGGAAAAGAGGAAGCATGTAAAAGAGCGAGGGAAGATTGATGGTTTGACAGCATCTGCAGACAGGCAGAAAGCAGGGCTGACAGATGAGGAGGTGTAGAGCCCAGTTATTGCTTCTTCTGCGATGACCTGCTGCACTTTGTCATTGTGATAGACAACACCGGCACAGGACAGTATGTTTGCGGGTGTGTGGTTTAATGCAGGATCTCCTGTTAACAAAACGCCCCCCAAATACAAGAACAAATAAAGGAGGTTGCCGGTGGGTGCCCGCATGCATACATCAACAGGAATGGGTGCTTGTGTGCACGCATGCAGTGGGCCTCACTGAGTCACATTACTGCACATATGGAAAGCTGCTCTAATCTTATGCTGCTGAGTTTCATTAAGGGCTTTAATTTTCTGTTATACTGTAACATAATAGAACATGGAGAAGTTGACTCGCTTTATAAAGCATGAACTTTGAACTTTCCATTCAGACTGCTTCTTGTGATTAATGGAGCCCTGTGTATGTCGCCGAAAGTACGTGCAAAAATGCATGTTCTTGCGTACCCCCCTAAATGCTTCCAATCTATTTAAGAGGCCATTGTTTTGTTTTAGTGTGTGTATTTCTGTGTGCATGAATTTGTGCATCTGGTATTGAAGAGTGTGCAGTCAGGGAATTCTGTGTTTTACAAAGTCATCCCATTTTTTTTTTGATGCAGCCAAAAATGTGATTTTCCAGACTACACAATCTCCCGCTCGTTAGTCACTGAAACCCCAAACTGAGCATATGCTGTTAGCCGTACATGTATGCACATTTACACAGATGCAAAGAAAAGTAAATGTTTTCAGGATTAAATTACTAACTCAACACTTATTTGGCAGTAATATGCCAATTTTTTTTCCCCATCCAAAACCTGAAGGCACTTTTATAATGCATCTCAGAGCAAAGAATTAAATGTCTCAAGATGATGTTTGGTTTTCCCTTCAGAGTGCAGGTGTGAAACGATTTTATTTATAGACTTGTCTTTTCTCTATCAGGACTGAGAAGAGCTGCTGTAATCTGGCATGCCCAACATACAGGTTTGTAAAAGAACTTTCCATCACGAGGAAATCGACATCTTAAAATAAATTTCAAATTGCAGTTTTAACCATAACATTCTCGATCTCTCATTTCTACCAATGCATACACGCATTTTTCCACTTTCAGGGCTGGTCTGCAACTTCCACTAAACACAATAATGAAACAAAACTCAGTAAAACTGGTTAGATATTACAGACAGTGGATATTTGGTTATTGATTTATATTTAACTCTGTCTACTGTGTGTGCCCTCCCACTTCCTGAATGCAGCTGTCAACCCAGAGAACTGCAGCTATAGTGAAGAAGGAGGACTGAAGATTCACCTGCAGCTCTCTTGAAGGGAAAGTAAAATGTTTTCCCAGAAAGTCACTAGATTTGTTGGGAGCTCATTGTGAAACAGCATTGCTAATGGGGTCATTAAAGTGTCCAAACCTTGCTAAATTGGCAACACGAGTAGCTTATTTACAGCCTTAATGTGATGTGGGAGTTTTTCAGTACTAGTAAATTATTCAGTGTGATTAATAGGAGCGATTCTCAGGTGTTTGTCCTGTAAACCTTAGCCCATCACAAACAATCTGTTGATTAAACTCTAAAACACGTCACATCAATTTAATAATGAAAAATCAATACTTGTGTTGAGTTTTTGCTTGCAAATGTGACTATGTTTGAGATGATGTTACTATCTGGTAACGCTGCCCTCCGCAGGTCCCGTGTGTGTGCCAAAGACATGCTTGTATTCATGTGTGTTCAGGGTTGTACCTCTTGTGGGTGGCCCTTGCAGTCTTTGCAGATGGGCTGAGGAGAGGAGTAGTGGTGGAAGACAGAACCGGAGAGGTTGTCGATCATCAGCATCTCCCCCTCTAAGGTATCCTTGATCAGGAGAGATACACTGTCCAACCACTGGCTCTCCTGGAACACATACGCACACGCACACGCGCGCACACACATACACACACACGGACACATACGCAGGGGACGCGGGGCGGCAGACCAGAATGCACGCAGGTGCAAACATGTGCACATGCGGACATGCGAGGACAAAGAAACACGCAGGGGAAATGCATACACCATCGAAAGGGTTATAAAGTGCCCGTGTCCACACGCTGGTATGCTTTTGCAGTTTTCTTATACTATGTGCTCACACACAAATACACACTCATGTCACTCACGTGCACATTCACCCCCACGACAGTACATTTCACAGTGCATACGCCTTCCTTTCTGACATTCCTGCACTTAAATAAAAAAACAAACAAAAAAAAAAAACCCTCACACACTTTCAGAGATTATGTACAAATAAATGAGAACAAGTCTTCCTCTCATATTCTGTTGGCCTTTAGGGCTAAACACTGTTCTCCTTTGGAAAAAAAAAAAAGCTCCTCTATAATATAACTCCAAACCCTCATTAGCCAAGTAACACATAATTTTACTATCAAAGCCTTGAGCATTGAGAGCGGTGCAATTACATTTGATATATCACCTCAATTAGGCTGTTCAATACCTTGTTGAAACAATTTAAGATTTAAGCATTTGCTTTGTGAGTTGGATATTATTAGGTTTAAAGCAATTTAGACTGAATCACTCAGGGCTTTTTCTGTGGCTTAAATGATCCCTCCTTGCTTGAATCTCATCTGCCAGATTGGTTTTTCCAGAAACCAATCTGGTGGAAAAAGGAAACTACTGACAGAAAAAAAAAAGAAATAAATAAAAAAGAAAGTACTTTAAAAATGATGTCTGTGACTCGCAGCGGGGCACCGTATTTCACAATGAATTGGATGCATTGTGCCTGTAGCACATTCTTAACAGCCAAAATAACTGTATTACATCAGCAGATGTATCCGAAAAGATGCTGTGAAACAGGGTCACTCCTCTTCAATCCCCACGCAAGCCTACTTTCATAACACGTTTCTACAACGCTGCATATGCCTATACTTAGACCTGTTATGCAAACACACATTTCTGACTCATGTGGTTATATTACAATCACTCATGGCTCATGTTTTGAAAATGAGTGGGCTAGCAATTCAAAAGACAGGTTACTGTACTCCCAGCAATATAAATACACCTAAATCATGCTGGTTTATGAAACTAGAGTTGCACTGCCGCATTTTGGCACAAAGACAAACTGACTCTGCTACAACCAGCTTAGTGTATGCATGTGTAGAAAACATACTCTTCTCTGTTTCTGTCTCTTCCTTTTCCTCTCTCTCTCCGACAGGTCTGAGGTAGTCCATTCTGTGTAGGTTGAGAGCTTAATATAAAAATAATGTTTGATTGACTGTGGTGGCCTATGTGGTGGCCTCCATTAATAACTGTATTAGTGGACAACAATAAGGCTCGTCTGCAGGGAATGGAAGTTGAGAGAGAGAGGGAGAGAGGAGAGAGCTGAAATTAATTACTGCCTCTATCTGACTGTCACTGGCTCGCCTATTATCTGTCCTCTCTCATGCCCATACTCTCTCTCGCTGCGCACATGTCAACTTCCTCTAGTAGCTCCTTTACTCCCTGTGCAGTGCATTACTGGGGTTTCACGATGCACATAAAAAGCACTTTTTCACTGTCCAATTTGGCACATTATAGATTGCATTAGTTGTAGCAAGAATCTTCTTGAAATCTCAAAGTTAAGCTGAGCAGTTTTGTAGATGAATACAAAATATTACAGCCATAGTTCGTATTCTAAAAATATAATACTGTGCAAAAATCTCAAGCCATCCTTCATCTCTTTATATTTTGCTAGAAAAATGGGAAATGCGCTGCCAATCAGACGCCTTCCAGGTGGGATTACCTGGTGGATCGAGATCTGACCGTACGTTTCTGCATTCAAACTTCTGACAAGATCTCCAACATTACTGTCTGAAATGCAGCCCCAAACCATGACAGAGCCTCTACTGTGCTTTACTGTAGACACTCATTAATGTACCTGACAATTTCTAACAAAAAAGACAAATTTGGATTCATCCCTCATAAGTCACAAATTCTTGTAATTTGGCATACCTCAGCCTTTTCTCACTATTTCCCTTCCTTAAGTTTAGCTTCTTGACAGCCGCCCTTCAACGGAGACCACTGTTTCTTTGCAAAACTGCCTGTTATTGTAGACACAACACTGGTTCATCCCTTAAGTTAGGTGCATTTTTTATGCTTGAATGATTCATTGGTCAGTGTTAAGTGGCTTAACAAACCAACATCATTGTTCAGGTTCAAGGACTGGACTGAAAAAAAGTGAAAAAGCAGCCAATGTCCAAAGAAAGACTTTGAAAGACCCTCAGAAAGCTGAAGAACTATTGATCAAGGCCACTTTGAAAATTATAAGAAAGTCTGTCTCCTTGGAAACAAAATATAAAGAAATGAGGGTTGTCTCAAGCTTTTCAAACAGTACTATATAATAAAATCATTTCTATTCACTGGAGGAGTAATATTACGGCATATTACTTATGTCACAACGTTTGTGATTACACACTTCTTCACACATTCACTTGCACACAGACATTCAAACTAGTACACACTCAAACCCCAGGACCTGTGCTCTGAAGATATTACATCACTCCATCAGATCCCTTACTGCATCACGGAGAACCAAAGAGAGTGAGAGACAGAATGCTGCCAGTTTATTCTCCCTGGTCTGCATTAAGTTCCTTCGTCAGCCAACACTGAACTAAAAATGGCTCCATGCAGCCAAGTTTAGCCCTACAAAGGTGAAATTCCTCATGGCAGCTGGTGAGTCATCTTTATGTGTCTCTTTCTGTGTGGAAATCTTAGGCTATCATTAGCGATTTCATAATGAAAGCGTATGTCTCTGCTGACTGCGAGGAGAAATGAGGGACCCTCCACTCGCGCTCTCTCTCTCTCTCTCTCTCTCACACACACACATGCACGCACACACACACGCACACGTGCGCCGATGTAGGCAGTGAAATTATGATTTCAAAAGCATCACCTGTGCACATATGTATGCAAGCTCACATAGTCTCAAATGAGTATTGAAAGGTTAATAAAGCTTAAATGAAAAAAGCTTCGGTTACTAAGTGATTAACATTTTTCCCCTCTCCTTGCTGGCTACACTGGCTGCAATCACTACAACGAAGAAGGGGAAAAGCTTTCATACACAATGTCTGCATGATATCACTTTAGTTGTTTAGTTTGATTTTGGAAAGTGCCTTTAATTTCTTCCTGTCTTAACATTTCTATCATTTGGCTTATTCAAACAATTGCCTTTGTGCAACATTGCCACTAAGTCACTGCTAAGCGTCTCTTTCTTCCCATCTCTTTATGCGCCTTTTCTGTTCCTCCCATCTATTTGTGTAAATGTTTAACCTTCCATGCCCTCGCTCTCTTCTCTCAAAATCTCTTAAAGAAAAAGAACAAAAGTTCTAACAAATTATACAAAGAGATCGACTGATTGAGTGTACTCAAGCAATGTGGCTGTCAGTAAATTTTTACTAAAAAAGAAATCAAGCAATGATTCTCTCTTCTCTCTCTGACATCAGGACCATTCAAACAGAAATTACTGACATTGTTTATCACTTTTGTATTCTTGTAGCTTGTTCGTCAAATATGTAATTTTCCCTGCATGAGCTACTCCATTGATACTGTGTGAAGAGACGCAAACTGACAGCCAGAGAGAAAGAAATATTACAGTAATACCACATACAAGTGTGCTGTCTGCTCATAGTCTGTGCTATACCTGCGCATTTTTATTTACCTGCATAATCCCCACATACTCAGCTCTGAGGAAGCCTACATTAAAAAAATATATAGCAGCTCTTACAGCAAAATATATAACGTGTATGTACAATAAAAACCCTGTTTCTTAAAAGGTTTGTGTGAAATACCACTAAAAACTGTTTACAGTGTTTTGCAAATAATTTCTGTGCAACTGAAACACACAATGAAAACAAAACAAATGCTGAAACTGAGATTTTTTTCAAAGGTGCTCATTCTGAATGCAGACAGGTTTTATCCCTTTCTTTAACAGTCTGTACATTTTAATTGTGAGAAGAATAGCTGTAGCTTTATTTGTGTCATATTTTGTGCTTCAGGATTAGTTAGGGGCTTTGACTGTGTGACAAGGCTGGACTGCAGGCAGTTTAGTATTACATTACATGGAAAATGTAGTTTAGCATCAATTTGCTGAAATAATGGCAGGCCCAGCAATACGCCTTCTCTTAGAGAGACACTGCTTCAATGGCATCAAAAAGCAATAATGGTGACTTCACATGTGCACACGTTACCGATGATGTGCACTAATCCACTCCTGCCATCATGTGTATTGGCTTTAAAACTTTATAACTGATAACAGTCCAGATTGTCCCTCTCTTTTTTTAGCTTGGTTGCGTCCATGATCTCCAAAAAAAATGTATTTCAGATTTTGATTGGATAGACCACATAACAGTTTTCCACTCCACGTCCGCCCGTCTTAAATACGCTCATGCTTGGAGAAGGCGGCAGTGTTTCTGGATTGTGTTTATATTCTTTTTTCTTTGCATCGCGTTTTCAGTTCCATTTGATGAAATCCACAGATCTGTTTCAGCTCATGCACATACACTCACCAACCACTTTACTGTATATGAAATTGCTTGTTAAAGGAAATATCTAATCAGCCAATCACATGGCACCTACTCCAAGCATTTAGGTCAATGCAATCTGCTGAAGTTCAAACCAAGAATCAGGATGGGGGAAGAAAGGTGATTTAATTGGCTTTGAATGTGTTGCAGTTGTTGGTACCAAACATACTGGTTTGAGTGTTTCAGAAGCTGCTCTTCAAATGAGATTTCTGCCCACAACCATCTCTGAGGTTTACAGAGAATGGTCCCAAAAAGAGAAAATGTCCCAGTGAGCGGCATTTCTCTGGGCCAAAATGCCACAGGTCAGAGGAGAATGGCCAGACTGCTTTGTTAGGAAGCTAACAGTAACCAGGTACTATCTAGTTTCAACATTTGATATATTTTCTTTGTCCTAGTTTCAATCAATCATAAGCTTTAAATGATTTGCAAACTATTGAATTGTTTATATTCATTTTACATCCTAACATCAAAAAGAAGGTTTCACTTGGTCTGTGTCAGAGTTTCCATGGTTTATGAGTATTGTACAGTGCCTTATGTTACTTTCTATAATCTTCTTGCAAAAAGCAGAATCCACTGTTTTTTTGTGTGCAGAAAGGAACTATTCTTTATCCCCATTAGTGTTGTAAAAACTACTGGAGTACTACTGCGGATCCTAAACTATAGAAATTCTCTGCAAATAACTCAACACTGATGCTAAAAAACAAAACAAAAAAACTAATAGTAATATTTATCTCATCCTTACTTTCAGACATAAACACATACACACAGTTATTCACTCAAATACACACAATCCCCCACCCCCCTTCACACTATCACAAAACAAACAAGAATGCTTGTGTACTGTCTTTTGCTCTCTCTCTCTCTCTCTCGCTCGCTCTCTCTCTCTCTCTCAAACACACACACATACACACACACACAGACTCACTTGTGCTGGTGAGTACATAGTCTGGCTGGAGTCACTGGAGTTATATGGTCTCTGGTGTGCAGTAGGCACTGCATGTCGCATCTTTCTCACTCCTTCTCCCTTCTCTCCTCTGGCACTCCCTCTGTCTCTTCCCCCCGTTGGTCCTCCAGGCCCTGATCCAGCAATGACTAGTCCTTTGTCCACCCCCCCACCCCCGCAACCGGGGGCGCCCATGCAACAGAGGGTGCCCTGGGCCAACTCCAGCTCAATTTCTGCATCCATCTCCGCCTCCTCTTGGGCCTCCTTGTTGGAGTCGTCCAGGTGCTTCATCAGCACAGCCACCACCACGTTGATGAGCACAAACTGGGCGGTGAGCACGAAGGAGACAAAGTACATTGGCGAGATAAACTGAAGGCTTGGATTGCAGGCATAGTCCACATCAGTACCGTGGTCTGGTGGGCACTCCCGCAATGTATCCTGGTCAGGCAGAGGATGAGGAGAGAGGCTGGTCAAGGGTAGTTTATGTAAAGGGGAACAAAACAGATAAGACATCAGGAGTACCTCTTTTTTTTTAAAAAAAATAAGGCCTTCTGAAGTCACAGGAAGTAGCAGATTTTTTTTTTATATTTGGAAAGTGTTGGTGATGATGAGAAGACGAGTCAAATTTAAATGTCATCACCTATTGCTGCGAGCTCAGTCACGCCACAACTTAATCAGAGTCTGCATTCACCAAAAAAGCAATTTTAATGGTAGAATTATCTTTCTCCTGCTAACAAGGCTCTTTGTAATGATGACAGCTTGTATTATCATTGTACACTTCTATGCAAAACAACAGGGGCCGTTCTTTTCTTTTCATTTTGGAAAGTTATTAGTGGTTTTCCGGTCTGGTTAACATGTGCACAGCAGAGTTCAGGCAGAGAAGAACTAAAGTGACAAGTGTTTTCTTGAGGAAGTACACATATCTCACCCAGGCTGTGACCACACATAACAATTTTAGCCCTCTGAGCTGAAGCTGGTCTTTTCTGTCTAATTTGCTTTGACATTTACGAACCCTGTGCCCCTTCACAAAACTCCCATCATTTCTGCATCCCTTTTCATCTTCTTTTTTTAAAAACATATTTCTACTCTCTCCTCATCCGAGTCTCAGTTTTCTAATGCAGTCTCCCTGCTTTGCATTTTTGCTGTAATCCCCCCCACCACCCCACCCCCTGAGAGGAGAAAGCATAATAACTGGTCAGTTCTTTTAACCCCTTTCAGTTCCTCTCATCTTCCCTCTTATTACAGTCGGCAAGTGCCTCTTTTTCTCCCCACTGCACTCTCCCTCATTATTTCCTCCCCTACTATCGTCACTGCATGACTAATTACCGCTTTACTTTTCACTAAACCAAAGCAGGTCTAACCTTTCTCACAGCCCAGGTAGCAAGTTGATGGATAAAATGGCTAAGATTTACTCTGAGGGGCACCATCTGTGGCCCGTTGTCCTGCTTCGTGGCCCGCTACCATCCACACTGCCTGCATCAAGTGTGTGTTTAATGGCCCACAGCCGACACATGCCAGCATTATCGCCGACTCCTGCGCAGCCTACTGTAGGTGCGTGGGGGAGACGTGATAACTCCTGGTGGAAATAGATATGATTTCAGTGGAAATTGATGTGTGTGTTTATGTGTGTGTGTGTGTGTGTGTGTGTGTGTGTGTGAGGCACTGACTCCCCTCATCAACATGGAAATCTGTGATCTAATGTAGATTGATCCAAATATTTCCTGAGACTATAAGTTTGTACCTTCATGATGCCATTCCAGTTGTCGCCGGTTGAGACTTGAAACAAGGTAAGAAAGGCCATGCCAAAATTTTCAAAGGTAGCGTGACGACTCATACCCTCACACGGGTAGTCTTCATTGCAAACTGAGAGAAGTAAAAAGAAAAGGGGATTGCTTATTTAACAATCAACACTTTCCTTCCTAAAAAAAACTGCAGCATGCAAGCATAATCTCTCCAAGTAAGCCCACCCTGTAAAAATACTGTCTGTTATCAAATCAATAGCAGAGTGACCAAACACTATCTGATCCTGAGAGTGCAAAAAACTTTACCTTATATCTCAAGACAATCTTTATGAACTCACCTAGTTCTCCAAAAAGCTCTACTCCTAAGGCGGCGTAGATGAAAAACAGCAGCATGAAGAGCAGGCCCAGGTTACCCACCTACAACAGGCACACACAGATGGAAAGACGTCTTATCGTGTGCTCATCTTATTCATAAGGAGTATTCTAATATCTGAAGGATTTAAGAACTATGGCAGGATCAAATTGCACAAGATACAGTCTTTGTGGTGAAAAGTAATAAAAAATGTAAACACTAATTTATGCACATATTTAATAACTAAATACACTCACCAGACACTTTACCAAGTACAAGTGTTCAGCTGATTGTTAATGCAAATATCTAATCAGTCACGGCAGCAACTTAATGCATTTAGGCATGTAGACATGGCAAAGTTGATCTGCTGAAGTTCAAAATGAGCATCAGAATGAGAAAGAAAGCTGATTCAAATGATTCTGGACAGGCTCACCAAAATCAGACAGTAGAAGGTTGGAAAAATGTTGCCTGATCTAATGAGTTTCTGCTGTAACATTCAGATGGCTGAGGAATTTGGTGTAAACAACAGGAAAGCCTTGTCTCAACAGTTCAGGCAGCTATTGGTGGTGATATTTTCTTGCCACACAGTAATGTATACAGTAACACCGTATACACTGACATTAGTATAGTACACGTATTGCTATTGTCACACATTATATGAAATATCCATGCAATTTTTTTCCAGTGTGTATAGGGCTTTGGAAGAAAACTCTTCTTTTCATTAAACAAATCAGCAAGAACTATCAAACACTGAGTTCTGGATATGCGTGAACCTCATCCATTATTCCACCTTGTTCTGTCATGCTCCTCTCACCCTGCTTGGTTCTGTAAACACAGACTTTAACACTACTAAAGCCATAATGCTTCTGTGAATTTTTCAGCTCGAGCTTCTGGGACTTGGCTTGGTTCCGTGCCACAAAGCAGCCTTCTGTTGCTACAACTTAATAGTGATGATGCTGTATGGTGAAAACTCAAAAATTTATAATCCTATTAAAGAAATACAAAAGCTAGCCTCCTATTCACTGCCTTTAATGCTCTGCAAGCAGCACTGTTCCACTGAGAATGAGGACATGCTCTGTACTGGATGCACAGAGATTTTTCAAGGAAACTGTACTGCAGTTCAGCTGAAGAATACTGCATCAATATTATGGCAAAGACAGAATTTTTTCAGAGGAAATTACACATCAGCTGTTGTGAAAATGAAGTTTGTAAAGAAAATTATGCTGGGACGCTTTGCCAGAATTTTGTTGGCTCTGTTTGAAGCATGGGTTATAATGATGCCTTGTTGAAGAGGAAAATAATAGTGAAAAAGAGAGCTTTGATAGCAATATCTGGTTTAGAGGGAGTGCTTCCAGTAAATGGAAGCCAAGTCAAACAGCTGTGAATATAATTTATTTTATTTGTCAAGAAATTTCAGACAAGGACATTTCCAGCAAAGAAAACAAAATCCAGTGGAATTCATTAAAATTGTCTCCTCATGCTCAGGGTTTAAACATTCTCAAGGCTTATTTTTGTTTCTCAATCTTATAAAAAGGATTTCAAAATGTGTTAAAATTTATTTAATTTTTGATAAATTCATTATTAATTTGGGAATTCATTAAGAATTCCTCCTTACTTTTATTTTAATGCTGCCAGTGGCGATGTCATATATGGCCTTCAATTCGTAACATTAATAATGCAAGATTTATGAAGAGATTAAAATGTAGTGAAAAAAACACAAAAAGGAACAAAGCATTAGTTCAGTTTTGCCACAAAGGCATGCTCAGCTGCGATCCCAGCAAAGCTGCTGGTCTCAGCCCACATCAGCTGATCCGTCAGCTGATAACACCCTAGACACTCAATTGATAAATCTATGATAAGGCCTCTTATTTAAGTTGCTTCAGCCTGTCCACATTTGTTGTGCACTGCTGCTGTGCTACCCCAGCTCCACTTTTCATGGCGCCTTTTGCCTATTGTGTTCCTGGGTGGATTACGCTCATATAAAGCTTCAGGCACACATGCTTGGGACCTTTTGTGAGGGAAGAATGTATATTCTCTGACTGACTGTGAGTAGTTGCTGGCAACTGCTATGAACTTGATCGTTATGTTGCAGTCACACAGGCCTAGAGACTGGTCAGTGATCCCCTGGTAACCACCTGTCACTAGGGAAAAGAGTGAGGTGGCGAGTGGATACAGGATGTTGCTGGCTGTTGCTAGAGTAAAATTGATCGCCAAGAAGTATACAGTACTGCACTGAAACACTTTGATCCCTTTGGTTGCTAGCAGGTTGTTGCAGTCACCATGGAAGTTGGCAACTTGTCTGCAAACACTTGCCAAGCAGTGGTAAAACTGAAATACAGAACGTTCACCTTCAAAGTAAAAGTTGCACCTTTTGAAATGCAGTGGTTGCAGTGGCATGGCACAACTTTTAGTTGTGAAGGGGAAGCTGTCGTCCATTTCCAGGTTGCGTCACTACAGCTTGGAGAGTAAAATAGGGAGTGTTAGCAGAGAAGTTGGCATCTTTTATGCAAATTTCCCCCCAGCAGGGGCCTCTGGGACTGACACTCAAGGTGACGGAGATACCTGACAAAATGTGTTTTATAAACTATAAAAATGAACTTTTTTATGTAGGCAAATATATCATATTACAGTTAGGGGTTGTTGACTCCCCCTGGACTGAAAATAATGTTAGTAAATGCACAGTGTTTACACAGCTTGCATCTGTGTGTGCTACTCTGCCTAGATTGCTTAGCAAATCAATAATGACACACTAACAATAAAGACAAGTTTTGCTAGTCTAGTAATCAAGGCTAATAATCTATTACATGAAAATTATTGACAACTTTGCTCTTTCTTTAGAATCTGTTTTGCAAGACTGAGCTTTCATTATTTTGATGATTTCATTTGGAAACAAACATGGACACAAAAACCAAACCAACCACACAAACAAACAAAAAAAAAAACCCAAATACACATGTAGCTTGACTTTAGTGCTAACATGGCATTACTGTTCACTGTTAGTGAACAACGAGTTGCAGCCATTGTGCAGGGAGAAAAGATTAATGGAGAACGCTTGTGGGTAAATGACTTTGTTCTACTGCCTATTTGTAAAGACAAGCCATGAAAATGCATTTCTTAACATGCCACTTGAGCTATTAAGTTTACACACCCATTCAGTGTATAGATCCCTCATTATGTCTCCATGTCTTGTCATGACCTATTAACTGCATAAACTGACTGTGTTACTTGTGAAGTATTCAAATGATGTTTTATCTCATAAATTATTATTGTAGACATCTGTCGCCATGTGCCACGGTAGCATTATTCATATTCCACACCCTCCTCTGGCATTATCAAGCATTTGCCTGTTCAGCTGAATCCTTAAGCCTTTGTTGAAATGTCAATACTCTTCTCAATATCCTATGTGATGCAATGAAATAAAGCTGGCAGCTAGCCATTTCATTTTCACTGTGAAATATAGCATAGAGTCACCTGAGGTTAAACCTCTCACTAGGTGTAATGCAGTCACTCTCACTGTTTCAATATCTCAGTATACACACACACACACACACACACACACACACACACACACACACACACCCACACAGACCTCCTGGAACTGTTTAATTAGCCCTAGTTTTAATTACCTCCCCTGTTGCCCTTGGGATAGAGTGAAGGGCTCAGTGTTAATGAGAGGGGGATCAATAGAAAAGAAAGACAAGGAATCTGTTCTCCCTCACCTCTGACTGCCCTCCTTTCAACACACCACCTGTTTCCCTCTGTTTGCTTCATTTTAGTTTTGATGGTCAATGGATCAAACTGCCTGTAAGTAAGTACATGTGTGTGGTTGTGTGTGCATCATAAATGAGTCTCTATACTTTTTTGTGGAAAACCTGTTGCTCTGAAACATTTTCTGTCACAGCCGACTTTCTAAAGCTGAAAAATGTCCATGCCCTGCACCCCATTACTTTTCATCATTAACAATTAAAAGAATTCAAGTTGCATTTGAATGGAAACAAGGTTACGATGATAGCATCTGCAAACTGTTTTTCCCTATCTTTTGTAATCATATTAACTTAGTTTCACTCCGCACATTTCCCCTGGTACTGCTCAACACACCCGCAGTTGCTGCATGCCCCTTCATTGGAGCCCACCCCACAGTTCGTGAACCACTGCTCAAGACATGCAGTGTAAATGATATGACTCACTCTAACAACTACAACAAATACAGTATGTAGTTGGAACAGAAGATGGTTACTGTGGCTGAGCAATGTAGCTGCAGGCTCCAGCTACTTAATTACTACAGCGATGTGAAAGTGGCCTCCATTGTCTCATCTAGCTTGCTATATAAAATCTAATAAGAAGCTTCCCAGAAACTGGAAACTATTGCTTAACTTTTGGCAGGTAAAATGATGACCGTGTCGATGAAGTGAAAAAGGAAGGCTCCAAGAAAGACATCAGAATACACTGAATAAAGTTTTAGTCCCAGAATATTAACAAATAAATGTTGAGACACTGAAAGAGACGGCATACAAATACAAATATAATATATGCTTCCTACAACACAGTGCACTACAGTTTACAAGCTGTTTCTGACACGCTGCGGTCTTAGTGGGAATCTGGGTACTCTCCGTGGTGCTGAAAGTGAAAACAAGACAAAACCTGCGTGTGTGTGTATCCATGTACACGCATATGTGTGTTCCAGGCTCCCAGTGTGTGTGGTAAATGAGTCATCCATTAGAGTTGCCTACAGGCCAACAAAGAAAGAGAAGAGGGGCTAGTACCCCCCTTGGCTATTGACTGAGACCGGCCAACTTTCTCTTGGGGGAGCGTGGTATGTGTGTGTGTCTGAGGAGAGAAAGAGAAAGACTCAGTGTTTTACCTGAGGCAGGGCTTGGACTACTGTATCCAGCAGGGCTCTCATTCCTGTTGCCATTTTCAGCAGCTTCAGTACTGAGGGAGATAGAAAGAGTGAGCGAGGGTGGGAATTCAGAAGGAAGTCCCTCAGTTTCTATTACATGCTCTGCACATAGAGTGGAAAACTCTGATAGGTGGAAACATCACTTTATAATTTTGCCTTGTAAAACACATGCATGTCAGGGTTTTTTCTGCATATAAACTATTTTGGCACCCACCAGTAAAGCTGTGGCCTTCAACCAAAGGAAAATCGGCAGGACTGTGATAAAATATTAACCAGTAGTTTTAAAAAGTTGGGTTCAATGTAGTCAGATGTAAAAGTATTTTTTGTTTGTCAAATGTCCAAAAATAACATGAAAAAATGTGTAAACTTCTGTTAAACCAATAGAGCTAGTGTGTGAGTTGAACGAGCTGTATTTAAATATGCCAGTTAAAAGTCTTTGTGGTTATTTTTCACAGCATATGTACCTCGTGCTATCCTCAGCACTCTCATGATCCTGATGATGGTGGGGTTGATGGGCAGGGCAGCGCTGATCTCAATCTCTTCCAGCGTGATGCCCATCAATGACAGGAGCACTATAGCCAGGTCCAACTGGTTCCACCTAGCACAAGTTCACATGTACATTCTTATGTGGTGGAAAGCATTGCACTAAACTCACAACATAAAGTCGCTGCAAAACACAAATGCTCTGCTTCACTGGTAAACGAATAAGTCACACTTATTACAATGCATGCTGCAGACACAAATAGGCTGTTCACCGGCTTTGAGTTCTAAGTTTTATTCTTTGAGGAGGTATCTATACACATTACTCTCCTTCGAGATTTACACATTGCTGACAGTGATGCTACAGTTCCTCAGACCCAAGAGTCCTCAAAGACATCATGCGCAGCAAAGCATCTTGTCAGACAATTTAATTTTAAGGCTCGAGGACAGATGGGAAACAGATGGTGCCAACAATTTGAGGAAACCATAGCCACAGCAACATCTGACTTAAAGGTGCGCTACACCTTTCTAATCCAGTACACTTTTTGGCAAATTCAGCTAATATTCCCTCTTGGTCCGCTTGCTCTCTGTGCGTCCGTGCACTAAAAAAATAAATAAAAAATTACGTGTCTGCACACCGCCCTGGTTCTGTAAATTGGGAGAAAAACAAAATCCCACGGATCAAGCCACACAGCAAAACAACCAATCTATGAACTTAGAGGGAGTAGAGTTTCTGAAGCAGCACTGAAGGAAGGTGTATGTTTGTTTGGCTGTTGGTTTTCTCAGGAATGTCTCCCATAAATTTTAAGGGTAAGCATTTTATCCTGATGAAGCTACCCCGCATTGGCAAGGCTTCCAACTTTTCAAATGCAAGAAAGCTCTCATATTTCCAAAAGACTGACTGACCAACTGTGGGCAACAATTGTCTGATAATTCATCGATACTGTTTAGGATTAGGATTACAGTATGTGAGTGTTTATGGGAAACAGTAGATTTGATGTAAGATCACGCAGCAAGGCACCGGCACTGCCAGTTTAGTCACTCAAAACGCTCTCAGTTTTTTTAAATGCACATTACAACCAGTGCAAAAACACCACCTGAGACTCTTTATCACAACACAAATGATCAGGTTTCTGTCTGTTGTGACACTGTCTAACTGTGGGTCAACTTTGTTTTGCGCATTTTAAAAATGACACTGCCCACCCATTCACAGGAGCCAAAGAAACATCATTTAATCAAATCAAAAACACTAGATTGCATCTAAAAAAAAGACTCACGAAAAGGTTTATTTAAAGTTGTGTTTGTTTTTCTATTATCTACACTGTTATGCTCACATTTTTCTAATGAAGCACACTTACCAGTTAACCACCTGTATCTTCAGTTTTAGATGTTGTCATGTGCTACCTGCTACTCCATTGACCCAGTTGTAAAGCTGGCCTGAGACTCACCCCAGCATTTACAGTAAATCCCACTATGCACAATGACTGCTCACGGCTGTTGCTGACACTACATAAAAAGAGATAAAGTGCCAGCTGATCACTGTGTGATAAATTCTCTCTATATCCGCCCATCTCTTTCTCATTTCATCACTCATTTGTCCTCTTCCTTTTTTTTAGTCTTTGATCACTGCAGCGTCCCCCCTTCTATATATTATCTGTCTTTTTTCTGCATCTCTCTCTCCATCTTCCACCTTATCTCTTTTAAAAACCATTTTTTTTTTCGCTATTCTTTTCCTGCCGTCTGCTCTCTCTTCGGTAACTAAAATAGGCCAATGACATTAAACTACCATCAGTATAATATGAGCTCCCAAATCTGTTTCTGCCTAAATTAGTCACTGCATAGCTCTCAAAAGAACAGGACATCAGTGTCATCATTGTGCAGTAACAGATGAGTCTGTAAATAGAGAAGTGCTGAGGTGATTTTCCTACAGAAGTCAAACAAAGGTGAGTACACTAAGATGGAGAGATTGAAAGTGTATTAATTTCACAGGCACACAATTAACAGGCAAATTTGATTTTAAGCTCAATATTTTTATGGATTATACCAGAGTAACTTTGCTTGATTCAAAGTTCAAAATAATCCCTGTTTATCTGCTGCCGTCAGCTCATCCTTTCTCTGAAACGAGCCATTTTAGGTGCTCCCGCTTTAAGGGCCACTTTCTGATGATTGGCTGCCACTTGGAAAACAGAAATTTATATTTAATAAAAGCATCCACCAGTTTGCCACTTTCACTAGTTCAGTTTCCTCAATTTTTTTGAAAGTTACACTACATACTATGCCAAATTATGTCAAATTTTTTAACTAATATCTGTTTGGGAATCACTTGGTTGGTCCAAAAAATACAATTTTATGACTATCAAACTGTGTCGTCTCTGGCACGTTTGTAAATCCAACGAAAACAAATTGGAGCAAATTATGTGTTTTTTCTGGCAGTCTGCTGTCAAGTGCCCAAAGATGCAAAGATGTTATTTGTAGACACAGCACTGGTTCATTGAGTCGGATGTCTTTTTATGCTTGAATGGTTCACAGGTCAGTGAACAACAAGCAAGCAAACAAACAAACAAACAAAAAAAAATCATCTGAAAATGTACAAGGTAAAAGGACTGGTTTGAAAATGAGTGAAAGAGCAGCCAATACACAAAGAAAAACTTTCTGAGATGAAAGATCTTCAGAAGGACTGGAGAGCTATTGTTCAAGACCACTTAAAAAAATTACCAAGTCTTGCTCATTGGATGCAAAATATGAAGAAATAAGGGATGGCTGAAGATGTTTGCACAGTACTGTAATTATTTCATTAATGTAATTAAAAGCATTCCTAAAAATCAGCTTGTTAACTGTAAGGAATTTAAGGTTTATAGACACAAAAGATAATGTGATGGAAGAAGGGCATGATAGAGGGTTTTAGTGGTCATGAAAGAAGCTAAATAGGCCAAACAAAAAAAAACAACTCTTTTTTATTATTTAGAGTTTCCTTAACTTCCAGGCAAGCAGACTGATGTACTATGCTCTTTATACTACCTAGAACATTATAGACAGAACTGATGTGTCATATTTGCAATGCAGCATGCTTTAGTTGCCTAACAACAGAATGTTTGAGAGTCAGCGCAAATATTTCAACATATTCATAATCCTTGATGCTGTCAAAGCTGTTGTTCCACTTACAATGATCAAAGCAAAAGGCAGATTTATTTAGCCATTACACTCTGAACTAAATAAGTGTTTATTGTGGCAGTATGCATACATAT
>VUQK01028585.1:0-10161 GCA_015106715.1 Bujurquina vittata | reverse complement strand
GAGCCAAAGCGAGATACTACAAAAAAGCCCCTTTCAAACGGAGTTACCCCCCCCCCCCCCCCCCTGTGTTGCTCTGTGCATTAAAAGGTCGCTGCACAGCCAGCAGCCGCCCGCCTGCCATAAAAGCCCCTCCCTGACAGGAGAACCGCCCGGCTCCGATAACTCTCTAATTTTCCCGCCGATCTCCACGTGAACGTTAACCGCGGGAAACATTAAACGATTAAACTGAGAAAAGGTACAATTTGCAGAAAAATATTGACTCATTTTGAATTTGATGCCAACAACGTGTCTCTAACAGGCAGCATCCCTTCCTCCGTTAACAACAGTCCGTAAACATGTGGGAACGGAGGCGAGCAGCACCTGGACTCCTGGGAGAGGAACGCTGTCTCCTCGCTGGGGTCCGGGGTCATTTTCATGTTGCTGCTGTTTCACGATGTACAAAATGTTGTCAGCTGGTCACAAGTCTGGACTGCAGGGAATTGGAATCGATGCAGATGCTGTTTAGCATCACCTTGCTATAATAAGCCTTCCCTCAAAAAGCCGTCGTCGCTGCTCTCAAACCTGCAGATTCCTTAGGCCCCAATGCACCCCCATAACGCACGCTTATGAACTGAGCGCTGATCGATCTCCTCATCAGTGTGGAAGACTCGCCGTCCATGTTTTCCAAGAAGAATTTGGCATTCTGATCCATTTGAGCACAGAACAGTTTTCCACTTTAAATGAGCTTTGGCCCGGAGAAGACGGCAGTGTTTCTGGGTCACGTTCACATACGGCTTCTTCTCTGGATGATGGGGCCTTAACCTGCATCTGTGGGTGGCACAGCGAGCTGTGCTCGCAGTCATTTCTGGAAGTGTTCCTGCAGTGATTTCCATGGCAGCATTCCTGTTTTAACGCAGTGAAGCCCGAGGATCCAAAGATCGCGGGTATCCAATATTGTTTTTCAGCTCGATTTCTCCAAATTCCCGTCATGTTTTTTGATGATATTCTGTACTTTAGATGAGGAGAGATTCACAGTCTTCACAATTTTACATCGAGGTACATTATTCTGAAACTGCTCCACAATTTGTAGATGCAGTTGTTGGCAGACTGATGAACCTCTGCCCATCTTTAGAAACTCTGCCTCGCTAAGATGCTCTTTTTATACCCGACCACGTCACTGACCTGATTAGCTGTAAAATGTTCCTCCAGCTCTTTTTAGTAGCACTTGTTTTGTTGCCTCATCCCAACTTTTTTCAGACGTGTTGCTGCCATCAAATTCAAAATGATTTGTTGTATTTGTTCTACTTGAAAATCATTGCATTCTGTTTTACAGCGCGTCACAACATTTTTGGACTTGGTTTTGTAATTCAATGTGAAAACTTTATTCTAAGTGTGCGCTCTGTGTCACTTTAGTCATTCTAGTCCTCAAATATGTCTAGAATAAAGAAGCACATTTCACCTGGTCACAGAAATAAAAATAATCACTATATTTTCAAACTAATGAGTCATCATCATATCATACTAAGCATAATTTTAAAATACAGTTCAGGCAGGATCACCAAGTCAAAAAAAGTATTATTATTTCATCCATCCATCCATTTTCTTCTATTTATCCTGGGCCGGGTCACAGCGGCAGCAGCCTAAGCAGAGAAGCCAAGACCTCCCTCTCCAAAGCCACCTCCACCAGCTCATCCGGGGAGTACCCATGGCGCTCCCAGGCCAGCCGAGAGTTATAATCTCTCCAGCATGTCCAGGGCCTCCTCCAAGAGCCTGGATCTCCTCACCCAGGAGGCATCCTAGTCAGATGCCCAAACCACCTCCTCTGGCTCCTTTTGATGTGGAGGAGCAGCAGCAGCTCGGCACTCCTCACCCTATCCCTAAGGGAGAGGCCAGCCACCCTTCAGAGGAAGCTCACTTCTGCTGCTCGCATCTGCAATCTTGTTCTTTCACCACTGCCCAAAGATCATGGCCACAGGTGAGGGTAGGGACGTGGAATCGGCAGCTTCACCTTTACACTCAGCTCTCTCTTCGCCACAACGCTGCAGCATCTGTCCATCAGTCTCCCGCTCCCTTCTCCCCTCACTTATGAACAAGACTCGGAGATACTGAAACTCCTCCACTTGGGGCAGCAAGTCTTCCCTGAGCCGGAGTGGGCACTCCACCCTTTTCCAGCTGAGGACCCTGGTCTCAGACTTAGAGGTGCTAATTCTCATACTTGCCTCTTTTCACTCAGCTGTGAGCCGCTCCACTGCGAGCTGGAGGCCACCACCTGATGAAGCCAACAGGACCACATCATCTGCAAAAAGCAGAGGCCACCAAAGTGGATGCCTTCCACCTCTTGACTATGCCTAGAAATTCTGTCCATAAAATTTATGAACAGAATCGGTGACAGGGGGCGAAGTCCAACACCCAGAGGAAACAAGTGCGACTTATTGCCGGCTATACGGACCAAGCTCTCGCTGCAGGGACTGAATGGCCCCCCATACTCCTCCAGCAACCCCCACAGGATACCCCGAGGAGCACATACCTTCCACCAAAGTCCACAAACCACAAGTAGACTGGACCACTTGAATATCCTCGAGAGGATGAAGAGCTGGTCCAGCTCTTTCGTCCCTCTTGAATCCGAGGTTCGACTAACGGACGGACCCTCCTTTCCGGCACAGACCTTCCCAGGGAGGTTGAGGAGTGTGATCTCCCGATAGTGGAGCACACCCTCTGGTCCCCCATTCTTTAAGAATGGGACCACCACCCAGTCTGCCAACCCAATGCATTGCTCCAGATCTCGTAGTAACATTGCAGAGACGTGCCAACCAAGACGGCCCTACAACATCCAGAGCCTTCAAGAACTCAGGACTCAATATTATTTCAATCTATGATGATTTATATTTGACAGCATGGAGCATTAGCAAGACTAAAGAATACACAATAATGATAACAGATATGCACTGATTAAGGGGGAGAAGTGGGTTCCAAAGCACCTTGCAAACACACAGCACCTATGGGGCAGCTTAAATAGCCCACCTTGTATGAGAGATGTGGACGGGCATCGTGGTGCTGTGGCTGACTTTGACCTCATGACCTGCCTGAATTAATACGCTGTTAAAAAACTGGAAAATCATTTTCACTTTTTTGCAAAATTTGTTTCTAGTTTCTAGTTCTAGTTTGTTTCACATTAATACTTTTTCAACCTGGTGTGTTGCACATTTCCTCATTTTGTGCAATGAGTCAAGCCAGAATGAACATTATTTTAATTTCAAATTATGCTATATAATCCACATCAAGCTGACTTTGTGGTATATTGTTTGTCTTTTAATTAAGAGGGCATCTTACTGATGGCTAGGTGAGAAGACACAGGTGTAACTCTTGTGTCTGTGTATTGATATGAAGCTACAGCCAACACAAACTGTGCCAAACACTGAGCCAGAAAACCACAAAACAAGCAAGAAAGCGATAACATTTAAATGAATGAGCTTAGGACAGAGCTAGGTCAGCTGTTTCTCTACTCTTTCCTCTTAACTAGGCTTCAACACAAAACTAAAAAAAAAAGAAGTATAGTAACTCTTATTTTTTTGACTGCTCCACAAATTTCAAATATTTCTTTTTAAGCGCTGTCTTTTATTATATGACTACTATTAATAACATTAAATGTGGCCCAAACGGGGACAAATCATCGGGAGGTTTAGACACTTTCCCTCGCCACTGTAAAAGATGATCAATGCAAAGGCATATTCCAAAGTTAACAGTACAAATATCAGAGAAACACTAGCAAAGAGGGACATTTAGTAACAAGTAGTGAGGTTATAATGAAGTAGAATAGAGGTGATACTATGAGAGCAACCTGGATTTGCAACGTGTCGATTTTTTCCTTTTGTTTTGTACTTTAAACGCGGCCACGCGTCACATACGCAGCAGTTCTGTGGCAACTGCGCAACAGTCACTGTGTCTCGGTTTACTCTCTTTGCCTCAGTACACACTCACGTTCTCCCACTCCACGAGGTACTGCACCTTCCCGTCCGGCGTGACTCGTCTCGCCAGGATCCTCACCGCCTCCCCTCCTCCCCAGTTCCTGCCCACTGTCCCGTCCCCACCTCCCACTCCCATTCCCACTCCTCCACCGCCGCCTCCTCCCCCTCCTCCTCCTCCTCCACCTCCACCTCCACCGCCTCCTGCGCCCATGCCAGCCTGATAAGGTGTTAGGTCACGCAGGATGAGGGGCTCCAGCTGCTTCTGCCCCACCTGGTGCTGATGTTGGTGGTTGTGTTGGTGGCTGTGGTGGTGGTGCTGATGGACATGGTGGTGGTGATGGCTGCTGTTGGAGTTGAGGGGGTACGGCAAGTATGTTGGTGGTAACCTGCAGTTGTCCTCCATGCTGGGAGACAAGGAGAGGAGAGAAGAGTTTGATTATTTTATTAAATTTGTAAATAATAATGAAATTTGTAGAGTGAAATTTGTAAATAATAATGTATCAATATTTGGAACACTTTGTTTTCCAACTCCACGTCACCCTCGCTGCTCTCATCAGTCCTGCTTCTTGTGGTACTTGTGAAAATTTATCACAAGCCCCCCCCCCCACCGTTTTCTGTTCCTGAATTATGGCACTGAATGGCGTCCAAAAAAAGCATGTATGCAAAACATTATCAGAAATATGACATCACAGCAAAGTTAACCTTTGACCTCTTGGGTATAAAAATCACTTTGTTATTTTATTCATTTGTGAGGAAACCCGACAAACACACAAATTAGAGGCTAAGACTCAAATACTTACCCTCTCAATAAAATTTAATTATAGGTATGAAATCAGTCATTTGGAAAATTACCAGTTGGCTAAAACCAACATATTTTAATCTCTTGGTGTATTTTATAGTAGTTTCTGATTTGTAGTATACAAAGTTTTGCGAGAAAGAAATTTATATTTTTTGAACTTGCACATTTATATGCAAAATCCCAACTATGGACACAAACTGAGTATTAGCTAAAGATTCTCAGATTCATTCTCAGCATAAGAACTATATAAAAAAACTGCTGCTGCTTCAAAGGGGCCAAAATTCAGCAAGTAAAACACATTCTGATTACAACCTTATCACAAATTTAATCTCCTTATAACAGAGACATGAGTGAAAGCTGTTTTTAAATGATGATTTCGTGTATTAAGGGGAAACGTAGCTGCCCCCCCAAACCTGACAGCTGGCTGCGACGCCCTTGGCAGCAAGAACTGCAGTCACTGCGATCGCTGGCGGTGAGTCTGTCTCATCACTGTGGAGCGATTCTGCCCCGCTCTTCTCTGCAGAAGTGTTTGAATTCAGCCACAGTGGAGGGGTTTCCATGCAATGATGGGTGTGCTTGAGCTTCAAGATCCAGATGTTGAATCGGCAAAGCAGCCCCGGACCCTCACACCACCACCTCCATGTCTGACTGCTGGTCTGATGTTCTCCCTGCGTTAGTTCATGCAGATGGAACGGGACCTTCCAGAAAGTTTAGCTTCTGTCTCGCCGTCCGCAGAATATTTTCCCAGAAGTCTCGGGGATCATCCAGATGTTTGTTGGCAGATGTGAGAGGAGCCTTTGTGTTCTTGTTGGCTCCCATGGAGGGCATCTTTGCCCGGTCTCTTTCTGATTGTTGAATCATGACCTCAGTGAAGCCTGCAGTCCTTCAGATGTTGTTCTGGGTTCTTCTGTGACCTCCTGGATGAGTCCTCGATGTGCTCCTGGGAAGGTTCCCACTGTTCCAGGTTTTCTCCATTTGTGCATAACAGTGTGGGAGTCCCAAAGCCTCAGAAATGTCTCTGTGACCCTTTCAGACTGATGGACGTCTTCTTTAGGTTGTAGACTATGTCTGAGATGATGTCTGAGGTTGTGGATGAAGTGGTTTCTTCATTCAGCGGGTCTGCAGTGATCCGGCCTGAGTGCGGCTGCTGGAATTAAACTCAGCTTTCTGAAAATGTGCTTAATCACCTTTAATTCATGATTTAACAAGAGGGGCAATTACCTTTTCACACAGGTAGGTTTGGGTAGTTTTTCCCCTTAATAAATGAAATTATCATTTAAAAAGTGCATTTAGCATTTACTTGGTTTATCTTTGTGTAACATTAACATTTGTTTGATGATCTGAAACATTTAAGTTTGACAAATGTGCAAAAAACTAAGAAATCAGGAAAGAGATCCTTATTCATGGCACTGAACGCGTGACATCACTTCTCTGCCTTCGGGATTTATATTTGGAGGAAAACCCACAGTCGGCCATGGGCTGCGACTTTATAAACGCCAAACAAGATGAGGAAGATAAATGAGAGAAACCTGTTGTAGTGATGGAGACTCCTGGAGAGTGGTGTGTTTCCATTGTAGGTGGTGTGGTAGAGGGCATACATCCGTTTGGGGGGAGAGCTGTGGAGGGGACGCAGACAGGTGGACACGCTGTTTACAACAAAACCGGATTTTCATCCAGCTGCGTTTAAAAACAGCAGGAAAGGATTTCATTTTAAAGACTCCATTCACCTGAGACACACACACACACACGCACACACACACACACACACACACGCACAGTTTGTTTTTGTTTGAGTTTATCTGCCGCTGAGATTTCTGCTGCCAGAAGCATTTGATGGAACTGAGCGTTCTCGATGGCTTCCTCACAGATTTTCTCCATCTTCATCTGCGAGGCCGTGAGCTGGGAGCATCTGACCCGAGCACCCCCAAAGGTGTGTTTGATGGTCTCAAAAACCTTCCTACTCAGGGCTTATTTATCACGTTCAGTCATCTAACTCTTCAGCTTTAAGAATTTCTGTTATTTCTCGCTAAGTTTTACTATTTCCTGACATTTATTATGACATTTTGTTCTATCATACTTTTACCCATCATGCTCAGCATATTCAAATTGTTAGGCATGTCAATTGTTTCTCTATACTTTTAATTTGCCATTTCAACTTTAAAGCATGACTTTGTCTTCAGAGTTTATCTATTTCTTCATTATGTTTAGCTAACGATTAATCATTACTTAGCTCAGTCTGTATGTTGCTATTTCATCTATTATTCAGTACTGCTGGCCAACAGTTTAATCGATTGCTATACATTCCTTAAAAACTACTATTTATTTTAGCTAGCTGCTCAATTTTGTTTATTCCTAATTTTGGCTTCAAATTTCAAGTGTTAGTCATAGTTTTAGTGCACCACACTTATTGTTCATTGAGCCTCTAGCGCTGTTACTCCATTACTTTAGTTAAATGCTCAGATTGATTCAAACCTTTTTTAATTGACTGTTGAGATCGTTTTTCTACACATCCCAGAAGTCCTGCAGGTGCACCCAGGGGTGAAAATCTATATGACAAAAACCTGTAAAGGGCCGAAATTAGAAGCAGTTGACAATGTGGAATTTGATTTTTCAATTGTTAAGGTGGTGAGATGTTTGCACACACTGTACACTAACACAACTGACGACCACCTCCATGCAGTCTGGCTCCGCCCACCAATACAAAACATCTGGAAGGAAATAATCAAACCCCAGTCCCCTTGGCAACCACTGTGTTTTGGAGGTGAATGCGCTGTCGCGTAGCGTAAATACACTCTCGTGTCATGAGCAGTGATTTTGAGCTGTGTTGTTGAAATTGAGCAGAATAGCATGAAACGCGGCGAATCTCTCTTTGCTTTTATTTGGGATATTTTGTAACGAGCGGACAGACATTAAACGAAGCGGTGAACGTTTTAAAGGCTGGTGGCCGTTGGCGAAAGCCTCGAGCACAAACAGTTCAGAACAGTTCACATTTTTATTAACGGATTAACCCGTTAACCAGCTGCGCCAAAATCAGTTATTATTGGCTCTGGAAAGCCCACGTGGTAGCCTGTTAACGGGCCACGTCCTGTCCTTTTATATGGCAGGCTAGACCCTCCCATTTTGATTGACACTTCATTCGGCCAATCGTGTTAGGAAATGGGTTTTCAAGAGCCAATAATAACCAGAGGGCGTCACATAGCTTTTTCAGGTGATTTTGGTGTGGCCAGTTACACGCCTGCCGTAAAAAACACACTACATACGTCCTGCAGACAGGATGTGACCAGTTACCAGGTAAAGTGCAGCCGTGACTCCGCCTCTTCTAGGTACTGCGTACCGGCGCAGGATCTTTTAGTGATACGTAGGTCTGGACCACACCGGCTTACTTTCACCCTGGGTGTACCAGCTGTGCCCTGGTTGGTAGCGTAGCGTTAACTTGTATATTGACGTTAGTAACAAGTTACAGTATCACCTGCTTTGCCCTTCTTCCTGACTAACAGGTACAGTAACATACAGGATGTGTTGTATTCAGTGAGAGCATGAATCCACCAGGAAAGTGTTTTCTGAGGTCCTAACAGCTGTTTTCCCATAAACGTCTATAAAACCGGACATATTTATGAAACCAGAGGAGTCGCTCTCTGCCAGCCGTGATAAAAAATGCAGATTTAACACTTCTAGCTTCACTCTTCAGAACTTTTTCTTTTATATGCGTAAACTCTGCGGTTGGTAATCACTGACTAGGACAGCCTCTCCAGGCTGAGCACAGTGCTAATTTTAAAGCAATAAAAATTCAGATGGGTGCGATTACTATTATTATCATTATTATTATGGATATTAATTCTTAAAGAGGTGAAGTAAGCCTTTAATTACATACATTAATAATTTACCTGAGCAACAACAGCTCTTACCTCAGGTTAAGCTCCTCCTCTGACTTCCTGGCGTTATAAAGGCTGGCCCCGCCCATATAGCCATGGCAACATGGCATTAGCTCAATAGGGTTGGTAGCTACTGGGGGTGGACAAGCCTGGGCACAGAAGACACACACAGATCAGCTTGTGTCTGCATGCCAACATCACAGGGGTCAATGAAGCACTCGCACCTCCGTGCTCGCTCATGCATTAAGCCGGTCGTGCACGGGGAACGTTCTGTTTTATGACAGATATGTCTAGAGGCAGGTGAGCACGCTGAAAACCAGAGTGAACGCACTATTTTGAACACTTTTTGCTATTCTTAGAGATACAGAATAGCTCCAAATCCATTTTCTTGCACTGCCTGATGGCAAAATGGGCAGATCTATCTTTAAATCCAAATAAATAATAGGATGCCACATCATCAAGGCTCATCAGACACAGCAGTAGGATGTCCCGCTTAAATGCATCATTCCATAGCACATCTCATAGCGCTGCTCTCCGGCGACTCATGACCCATGACAAGTAAAAACATCAGAGGATCATCAGAGCCATCAATCACTGGAGGCGTCATCTAGGAGGATGCCACCTCGAGATTTCTCATCACTGGACTGTGACACCCAGCACCAGAGTGAGCCCATTATCATTCCCTTCTCCAGCATTACTATTAGGATGGGATTATTATTCAGTGGCCTTAGTCGACATCTGTGCCTTTAAATGGATGTGCTCTGTCAGTGCTGGACTGTCAAGGTGCCAGCACCACCTGGCCAAACTGTAATTGACTGCAAAGTGCACTTGGAAGTGATCCCAGGCTACGCATATCAGCATTCCTTCCCATCTCACTTTCCCCAGTACAAGGAAGCTGCTCCTCCAAGACGCACGGAGATTAGCATCAATCAAACGGGGCACAATGGGGCCTGGATGTGCCAGAGTGGAAACGAGTGCTCCGCGGAGCGTATTGTTCCAGGATTACTGTATGTGCACGTACACGGATCAGAGTGATGTGTAGGAGGACCAAGTACAACGAGCACTGTAAGAATGCCGTGTAAAAATAGTAACCACCACATGTGATGTTCCCTGTTTCAGTGTGGTCCGCTGGGAATTGGATTTGATGATCAAGATAAACGTGGCGCTGAACTGCAGGTGTTGATGAAATACATGAGCAGCCAAGATTGGATTTAAATTATGCATTTTAACTGAGCCAAATACACCGCACTTCATCTCTCACGTGCCAGCTTTACGTGAACGGCAGACTATAAAGCATCGGGAGGCTTTCGACATACAGCGAAAAGGAGAGAGAAATCGGAGGCGCTGAGCTGCAGCGGCTGTAAAAAGACACAGACTGATCTCGAGTGCGAAATGAACCTTCATCACAGCTCCTGACTGACAGGTTATTTGGATCGCAGAGAGCTGTTTACCTGCCTGCGTGGAAAAAAAATGGAAAAAAGGGAAAAATATCAGAGAGGTTTTGTGGAACAGACCCCCTTCCCCCCGCCCCCCCCCCCATCCCCTG
>VUQK01028573.1:0-12673 GCA_015106715.1 Bujurquina vittata | reverse complement strand
CTGGATATTAAAAAAGCACTATATGATGATATGCCAAGGCTATCTTGGTGGGATAAATGAAAAAAGGTTCTCGGGAGACTCTGTAACCGAGCAATAATCGTATCCACCTCTGACATTCAATATTAAAAAATATTATGGAGTTTATTAATGAATTCGTATTACCCATTGCTAAATTTTATTAGCACTTGCTTATGTTTTATTTAACTTTATTACAATAACTAATGATATATGAATTTTAAAAAATCAAAAACATGGATGAAGGAATTGTGATTGTGTCGTTGGGGGAAGCTTTTGAATATACATTAATGTGCAGTGATAACGGACCCTCAAAAATGTTGCTTGTTGGAGAAGCATCAAACTAATACAGCATTCTTTCTGAAAGATCTCACAACTCAGAATTCAAAATTAAATGAAACATTGTTTCCTAACCCCGGGAGTCTGCAGTATGCACTCATGCAGGGCTGCTTGCCTCTCTGCATGGCTCCCCTTAATTTTAAAGTGCTCTCTACTTCTGTTCCTGATGTTGTATAACATCTGCACAGCATTTATGACCACAAGCGTAGAACCACACTGACAGTTAGCATAATGCAAATGTAATTCATTGCTGATATTCATGAGGTATAAACAGCTTGTGAGCAAAATATAGAGGAAAAAAGGAAAAGGTGAAAAAAGCCAACAAAAAATAACGGCACAAACAGTATTTTATTTTCATGCACTGTAAAATTACACAATCCACCAAATTGCTTTTGGATATTTGGCACATATCTATGGAGTATATATCATCTTATGTACAAAACAGTTTGCTGAGTAACGTATATTAGCTTGTTGCTAAATTCAGGCTTGTTTTAGCCTTTGGTGGTTGTAAATAATTTAGATTCCTGAACTGTTGATCAGACGAATCAAGACACAGAAGGACATCGCCTTGGGGTCTGAAAAATTGTAATGGTGCTTTTAAAATATTTGCATTTTATGCACCTTAAAAAAGAGCAGAGCAAAAATTATACCGTAATTAGTTCCATCCCCATTATTTACAGCTCATAGAAGTCAGATTCACAGACTCGCTTTGAATGCTGATGCAGAGTAAAAAAAACCCCAAAAAACAAAAAACTCAGATAACTTGGAAAAAAGAAATAAGAAACAATCTTGAAATTTTTGCATTTCTAAAGGTAAGCGAGGCTATAAGAATGTCACCAACACTTCTGGATTACACGCGAGCGCACTCTAAGTTCTGCAGTTTTCTGTGCTGACTAATGAATAAACCATCTCCAGTGGCAAAACCAGTGTAGACACAAAGGACATGCACACTGATACTAACCAGCATGTAACCAAAATCCATTCAAAGAAGCAATCACAGCAGTATTTTGTTCAAGAGTAAACACACTGCCCATCCTGCCAGTATTTTCTTGCGTTCCTGTGTCACAGTAAAATGAAGTGGAAAATAGATTTCTTAAGAAGACAACAGAACTTTTTTGTCATCCTTTAATTCACCCTTAATAGAACAGAATAGAATGCACTAATTTTAATTGCTGATTATTTAGAAAGGAATATCTTAGCAACAGGAAGGTTATTTACATGTAGGTAGTGTGCATCTTGTTACTGGCACTGATATAAATAGGGCAAGGGTTGCAAGGGTGAGCGAAGACAGACATTAGCAACTAAAGGCAGGATATAGCATTAGCGCTTTTTCACTTGGAAAAACAAACTACGCTCGAACTTGAAGATTGCCATGGGTTTTCTAACATCAAAATGAAGAAACAACGGCAGCGTATAAAATTTTTTACTGAACATAGTAAAGACTATGTGGCAATTTGAGCTGTGATCAAACTGTTGAAATTGTTGCTGGTAATGCCTGGTGTCGTTGGCTCCCTATCTCAGCAAATCCTGGTCCATCAACCAACAGAACACGCTTCAGCGAGACCATGATACTTAACCATCCACTTAACGAGATGGCACAGCAGCAGCAATTGAGGAAAAAAAAGGGCCGTGAGTGCCTATCAGTCTCTGAACTGCTTCTTAACTGCACTGCAGCAGAAAACCCACTAAATACAGAAGAAGGCAGAAGAGCCATCTGAAAAGCCGAGGTCATAAGTTGACTATGGAAAAACTTTGCAAATAGAGGGTATTCGAGGATGTTAAAGGCATAGCATTTATTTTATTTTCCGATTTCTAAACACTTACATAATTATTTTAATTGGCCCATCATTTATATTCTTCTGTGCAATAAGATGAGGCAAAGCTATGAAATATGAACTCGGGAGCTTTATGTTTAGTGGTGATTAAATGTGGCTGTTTCATCTTACATTTTAATAAAAAAAGAAAGTGAATGGGGAAACTGTACCCCCCCCCAACCTAAAACTATATGCTTGAAAGACTACATTTGAAATGTCCAAGTAAAGGTCATCACTTAGTAATGAAGGCGATTGCAAATTGATTTTTTTTTTCCCCCCAAATCAATTTCTTTGCCTATCACCCAGAGAAACACCAGCCCTCTCATTACAGTCCATCTTCTGTTTCATGTTGTAATTGATGTTTTTTGACCATCTTCCATAGCTTGACAGTGACCGTATGACAAATCTTCAGATCTTTTTGTGTCAGTCATCACAAATGTAGGTTATACTGAAGAAAAAGGACCCGCCATAGACACACCTCTCAGGACAACCTGTCACTCTCATCCTCTTCCATCACCCTTTTCTCATCTGCCAAAAATCCAAAACCAGTGAACCTGTCAAGAAAAAAACAGTTTCAACAGCGCTATCACCATCTTTCCTCTACTCATCTGCCCCTGTTGTGGGTCACAAAGACTGGACCGATCTAGCGCTTTCTAATCAAGTGGTCACCCTTTATCATCTACAGCTGACAGCTTTAAGTAGCCATAAATAAGCGTGGGCCAAGCTCCTCATTTGTCATGTGAGGCTCTGCTTGCTGTATATCTCCCCCTTTAGAGACCATAGCTCTTCTTTACAGCTCCTTCCTTAAGTAGGCGATGCTGAGGAATGATGGCAAGAAATAATTCCAATATAATAATAGGCCTTTTCTCCTGAATGATGATGAAAGAAACCCCCTCATAAAGGTGCATTTTTAAGCTTTAATTTGATTGAACAACAGAGCCTCCATTAATATCAGAGAATTTATTTTGTGGTAGGCCACTGTGGGAAATTTACGTCCTGCAGGCATAATTACATTTAATGTCACCTTCTACCTAGCTGGAATTTTTTTGTTTCATTAAAAACAATCCCTTTTCATATTTTGTGGTTTCAATTTTTCAGTATTCAGGTGAACTAAAAGCTTCTGTATTAATATCACACAAACTACACAATTTTGTTTCTCAACAATAATAGAAAACACTGTTTACTGTGGTTAAATAGATCAAATCAATGGAGCATGCATGCTCCAAAGTTTGCACAAAGTTTGCACTATATTGAATTATCACTGTCTGTTGTGTATAGTTTAGGTATACCGTAAAAATCACAGCTGGCAAATTTTCAAGTCTCTCTGAATGAAAATTAAAGATTTGCAGATGGCAACAAACAAAAGTCAGCCCAACAAACGTCAAAGAACAAAGTTTTTCTTAAAGCTCTGGTTTGTTGCGTCAGCAGACTAATTTCCCCAAGAGTCAATCCCATCAATGACAGCGTTAGTCATGTCTGTGTCCGTGTGAGTGCTGGTTTGCAACAGGAAGGAAACACATTTCCTACCCACCCTCAGGGAAGGTACATGTAGAAATACTAGAAGTTAGAATTTTATTGTGTGAACAAGAAAATTCAGGTCGTCTAAACATGTAAATCTCAGTAAAGGCAACAGCAAAAGTCAAAAGATGAGAATTTTTTTTAAAAAGGTGTAGAATCTTACATTATATTTTGACTTTTCTCAACTTTTTTTTCTTCATTTTTACAGCGTATACGAGATCATTAGGAATCTAGGATTAATCATGCCTCAAAATAAATTCTTTCCATCCATCCATGCATCCATCCATCCATCCATGCATGCATGCATCCATCCATCCATCCATCCATCCATCCATCCATCCATCCCAACCAGTTTTCCAACTATAGCTTGTAGGAGAACCTGTTGAGTTAACATTGGGCAAGATATTGATGGTGGATTAAGATTTGATTCCAAACAAATTAATTGAGTCATTAACGACATGTGAAACACAACATGAGGTCCTTTTCCGGAAAGAGGGTTTACATATGAGTTTGTGGTGCTGACAACATGAAAACTGGGTTTTCTGTTCAAGAAAGATATGTAGCTTAAATTCTTTGCAGATTTCCTTTAAAACAAAACCTATAACTACATAGAACCATAGTGATTTCAAAGGACATGTCTAAATGCAATAATTGTAGGTCTTTAAGTCAAAATGCTGATCAGTTATTATGTTACTATCCAACAGCCATCTTTAGGGTTGCAAATCACCAAAATAATTATTCCATAGTTATGTCAGTAATACAGACATTTTATAAAATATTTGATATATTAAACTGAAAATAGCCCTTTTGATGATCATGGTGACTGTGTAATGCCAATACTGTATATCACAGTATGCGATTCTGGACATATGGTAGGACTGATTATTAGTTTCAAGAGGCCAAGTTGAAGTGGCTGAAACGAGGATTTTAGGTGAAAATTGTAAACTGCCAAGACTATACCGCTGGATTATCTCCAGTATGAAGTGGATCAGACTTACCCGCATGAAACAACTAAAATAAAAAGGAAAAAAAGTACTTACATTTATCCTGGTTGTTTCAAAAATCCAGAGTGCCTGTTATATTTACGCATTTACACAACGTGCAAAAATGTTTTGAAGAAAACATGGCTTTCACATTTCTAGCTGCTACCGATAACTCTGAACAACAATTTACAATATATCTCCAGGCTCTGTTAGCTGTGTTCCCCTGGGAGCTTTGGTTTTTCATCCAACCAGTGTGAGATACCTTTTTTAACTGACTCATCAGCAGAGGAATATGGAAGTAAATGAGAGGTTCAGCGCTGAACTGTGATCTTCAATATCTTGGTAAATGGGGGGTGGGGGGGGGTGTTATGTAGCTGAAACTTCAGGAACCATCATCAGGAACCCTTAGAAATTGCATATGTTTACATTCAAGTGACAGGGGTGTCAAGGGGTGTGAAAGAGGATGTCGGGTGTTGATGCGAGGATAATGTAAAGACAAAAAAGAGTGAGACAGTTGGATCAGGAAAACATCTGACTACAGGACTAAACAAAGCTGTTTTTCACATTTGCAAGCAGTCTATTATGGTTACAGTAGGATGAGGCTCTCCATCTTTTAATCAGAGTATAGCATCAAGTCAGTTAAACTTCTTGGATATTGATCTGGTCATTTAAGTAGCAGAAGGGGTTGTTAATCAGTTTCAGCTGCATTGGTAACAATGAAATTAACAAGTGCACAAGAGAGGCAACAATGAGACAATCCCCAAAATAGGAAATGGGACTGTAGAAGGTCCTTAACCTATCAGCAGAACTGATACCTGCTCCTTTATGCCAGGAGGAGAGCCCTATGGAAGGACCTCCAGCAGGCCGCTGGTGTGAATGTCTCTGACCAAACATTCAAAAACAGACTTCATAAGGGTAGCCCGCGGGCCCAACATCCTCTAGTGGGCCCTGTGCTCGCTGTCAGGCACCATGGATCCTGGTGATAGTCTGGGGAGGCTTATCCATGGAGAAATTCACACGCCGCTATAGGCTAGGCAACAGCACCCTGAATGCCATTAGTGTGGATGGCCTCATGTGGCAAGAGTATGCAGGCAGTTCTTGGAGGATGAAGGAATTAATACCATCGACTGGCCCCTACGCTGGCCTATCCGAAATCCAATAGAACACCTAAGGGGCAATATTTTTGGGTTCATTTGACACCACAAGGTTGCACGTAGAACTGTCCAGAAGCTCAGTGATACCCTGTTCCAGATCTGTGTGGAGATCCCCCAGGACATCATCCCTTGTCTCATTAGGAGCATGCCCCAGTGTTGTCAGGCATGCATACAGTACAAGCATGTGGGGGGATACAAACTACTGAGTACCACTTTGAGTTGCAACAATAAATTTTCAGCAAACTGCTGCATATTTTTTTTTCATTTTGATTGTCTGGGTGTCTTTGAAGTTGGTCATCTGTAGGGTGATCATTTTCATTTCCATCAAACGATTTGGCACCCGTTTGTTCCTGACACATTACCCATATCAGTATAGATTTCCAGTACACTTTGTTTCTCATTAAGATTTGAGGTGTTTTCAAAGTGTGCCTTTCATCGTTTTTAAGTAGTGTAGTCAGGATGCACTAACGCTTTCAGGTGATTGTTATTGTGATTTGGTGTTTCACACATAAAATAAAATAAAATGAATGCCACACGTAATAAGGCCATAACCTTATTAGGAAGTAGTTTCTCACAGACTTCTGCTAAGTTTTCAGACTGATTGTGGGTTTAATATAAACACAGTTAGAAGCCTGGAGAGATGGATCCTCCTGTGGTCTCGCAAATCTTTAGCATTTAATTTGGATGACCTGGTTCCCTGTTAAATTATTGTTTTACATTGTTTATGATTCTGCCATCATTGATCATTTTGGTGTCAATGAATGTTTCCCCAAATCAATTTGAGAGTTTTGTTTTTGAAAAGGAAAGCATTGTTGCACACTTGGATGTCATAAATCTTATTTCTGGCACAGATGCACTGTAAGAAAAGAATAAAATAAAGAGTAGCTCATTAAACATTGTTTTCAGCATGAAACCATGTCTATACTTTGAGCCTCGTCTTTTGAATGATTTCTATTGGCCAAAGCTGCTGCTGGATGGTAGGTGTCTCCTTGCTAAAGCTAACAAGGGGTTTTGCATAATTGTAAGAAAAATGGTGAGGAAAAAGTGGCAAGAAAAAGTTGAATAATGTCTTGATAAAGAAGCTGAAACTATTATTTAAAATTCACAACACAGTCCAGCTACAGATTTTGCATGCAATTAAAAAGAAACAATATAATTCATGTCTAATGTATGACGCTAAAGATCCTAATTACAAGCCCGAGTTGTTGCCACGGTATGGAAGTCATCATAAGCACAGTGCCGAGCTTGTAGGTCTTTTGAGACGTGGTCCACAGTCTAATGTTGAACCGTGAATGAGTTTGTGAGTGGATTGTGACAGGACCGAAAAGGATGCGTGTGACTCAGTTGTTCATAGTAAAGTTCACAAGTAAGTTTCCTGACTGGATTTTTCGAGTGGAGGTTAAATGAATTGTGATGGCACTCACTGACCGGCAGACAAATGCCCCATCTGTGGGTCAGGTGAAGACATCCTTCAGAATAAATTGACAGAAATTATATGCTGCTGTCAGTCACCGAGAGCACTTCAGAAGCACCAGGGGAATGCTTTTTGTGGCCTCCCTGTCACTTGGAGTGGCTGCTTCCTCTGCAGCCCATTTAGCCCTCATCTTGGTGTGATGAGTTTGAATGCAGACCTAGTTTCCGCAGCATCAGTTTCTTATGTTACTCGTGCTGAAGCTTCATATTTGTGCTGTCAAAGCTAATGTAGTTTATACTGGAGGCAAACAGCCATGAAAAAACATGTGCTTCCCATGGAAATTGTTGCCCTATTTCGATATATTTAAACACTTGAGTCATTTCCATAAACTAAAAACAAAAGTAAAAAAAACAAACATCATCAGTCACACAGAAAGTGGAAGCAGACCCCTACATGTATCTAATCTTCAGCTTCTCAACATCGGGATCAGGGGTTTCAGATCAGGTGCCAGTGATGAGATCTCAGGTGGAACTTATTTAAACCTCTTACATCCAGGTTCCGCTGAGCTCCATTGAAGAGTGTTGAGTTATCGTGTTAGGATCTAAAGAGTTCTCCAGAGAAAAGGTTTAAAAAGGTCTTCAAAATATTTGAATAATCTTTAAATAAAATAGATTGTAAAGGACTGCTCATTTGTCCCGGCCTGGCTGGCCCAGCACATTCAGCCCATGATGCAAGATACTGTATGTGAAATGAGTGAATGTGTCTACAAACAGAAAGAATTTTAATGACAAATTTGATTTGCATGGGAAGTATGCCAGGAAAAAGCCATAGCTCTCTAAAGAGAACATTACAGCAGAACGGCATGTAGCCAATTAAGGCTGAAGAAAAGACCAGGCCTTTTTGGTTTAATATATTAGAAACCATATGGTAATCAGTAGACATGACAGACAGGAGATGCACCCCATGCCAACTGTGAAGCACTGTCGTGGAAATGTCATGGTTTGGATTTTCTTTCTACTTCAAGGTCTGGACAGCTTGCAGACATTGATTCAAGTATGAATTCTGCATCACATCAAAGAGTGCCTAACGATAATGTGGCCATCTGCTTGAAAATATAGGTTTAAGTAAAAGGTTTCAGGATGATATTGATCACATGGACACTAGCGTGGTTTCAAAAATAAGAAATGGAAGATTGCGAAATGGAAGACCATGAACCATCCAAATGTTTGCAAGGGTAGCTGCAGTATTGAGGGATGCAACAGGTTTATACTGTATATATATATATATATATATATATATCATGAAAGATGCCTGTTTATAAAATAAACCTTTAATCAAGACTTTCACGTGAAACATCTTCGCTGTCAGTGCCCTCAAGACAGTTCCTCTGTATAACGTACCATAACATTGATTTTACATAATTGAAAGAACAACTGTGATAATTTTCTCAGATTACTCATTAGTACTCTGAGACGATAAAACACTTCATAGTTCATAGTTATTGTTGTCTGAGGGTTGTATTTGATTTACATTCCTCACCTAAAGCATCCCCTGTGACTTTCCTGACAATTAGTGAAACCCCTTTATGCCTGCACTGAAAAGTCTAGAGTGAAAAATCTATCATGATGATGGTGTGTGATTCCACCGGCATTTCTCTCCATAACAAATTCTTTTTGTTTCAGCTTAACTCAGGAAAATGTTTTAAAATTGCAGTATAATCTTGACATTTCATGATGGAACAAATATTGTCAACGTTGGGATGGTTTATCATTTGTTGTAAACTTTCTATACATTTTGCCATGTGCAATAAAAAAAAAACTGTTTTGGTAAAGAATAAGATTTAAAGATTGAGAGAATAAGCCTTGGGTTTAAACTTCAACATTTTGTTTAGAGTTACAGTCCTCCTACTACTACTACTACTACTATCTGATTTATCCTCATACTAATATGTATAAATATTACATCTGTAAAAGGAACTATAAGGAGGAAATGCAACTTTTTGGTCCTGTTGGGCTGTCAAAAACTGACTTTCCTTTGCAAAGGAGATAAGTGGGATGATGTAAGTTTGTGTGTTCAGTGATTCTAATACATGATTCACAGGCTACAAAAAACCCAAACCCTGATAGGACCAGAGTTCTTGAAAAGAAGGGCTATATATTGTTGAGCTATAATGACATATGCCTGAGTTTAAGGACAGCAGCACTGGAAAGGAGAAACATTTATAAGAACAGGGCCCAACTCTGCTTTTCTGAAAAGAGTTTCTTAATCTGTCATGTCTTAATCTGACAATGCAATTTACAGACTTGACAGAGTAATTCTGACTTCAGTTGTCAACATCAACATTGCTAATCTTGTTGCCCCAGAGCAAATGAATCAATAAGTTGACGTAGCTCTTTTGATGTCACCCAGATTATACACATGCTAAAAAACACATTTTGATGCACTTGACTGGTTAATTCTCACTTCTTAAGGGAGTTTGAAGGAAAGAGAAGCAAGGAAAACACTTGGGCAAGTCTCAGGTATACATGGGATGGTGTGTAAGCAACAGTTAAAACACTGCTTTATACCATAATCAGCTTGGTTGTTTATGCTGCCATAAAAATGGCGGACTATTTAAAATATATTGCATTGAAACTGTAAAAAGGCTGTAAAATGGTAGAACATGTACGTTGTAATACCTTAATCCATTCCTGCTGTGAAACCAGCACAGCTGCTGTCACATGGTAAGAGCGAGGTGTAAATCTTGTGAAATCAAGTTTACTCGTGCAGTAAGAACATTGAGGAAATGTGTCACAGGCAGTCACATGTAATGCCACAGGACATTTTTAAAGCCATTTTTTGATAACAGGGTGGATTTATATAAAGAGCCGTTCGTGTGTATTGGACAATCGTGTCCATTCTTGACTCTGTGGTGGCTAGATGTTGCATATTTGGCAGGTATGCAAAAACTTTCACATAAATGGAGAAAACAAAAGTTTTGGTTTTGGTTTCTAAAGATGCACACTGACGTTGTCTTTATTTATCTTTGGGAAATGACCTCTGCAAAACTCTTGTGAGGCTACCTAAAGAAAATTTCTCAGTTGTCTCTTCAGTTGTCCTGTTAAATTAAGCAAGAACAGTAACGTGTTAACTTTTGCCAAAAAGAACACAAAGGGACATTTGAGCTGCTGCATCAGGAAGTCTTTTCAAGCTAGATGCTGCATGAAAAGAAATTGCTCCAGAAATGCCTGGTACCAGCTGACAAGTAGCGTTATGTGACTGCAGCTGAATATGAGTTTGCTTAAGTCAACAATTGCTGTTATCTTTGAAGCATGCTGATGGCCAAAAACCTGTTATTTACTTTCCGGTTTTATCTCTTTCTAAGGACATGTGACAAATTAAAGAAAAAAAACTCTTTATTGCTATGACCATGTCTGTTTGTTTGAAAAGCAGAATATTTGTCTTTTTCATACTAAGGAAAAACTTTTAAAATACAGATCAAACATTGCTCTCTGCTCATGCAATCTTCCTGTAAAATTAGGATTTTGTCCATCCACCTGGTGAATAGAAAAAAAATTAGGTTGCTACCCTCCTGGTTGTGGTTTCTTTTTATGATTAACAAAGACGGGACTTTGCATATTAATTCCAAGTCTTTACTGTAAGGCAAATGTGAGGAGTGAGGAGCACAGAGAGGACCTATTGGGATGCATTCTGTGATTAATTGCAGCTATACTGTGAGAGCCCTGAGGGGCTTGTAATGCAAAAATACCTGAGAGAAAGTAACCATCTGCCTAACATCTGCAATCCTACAGGCTAGATAATAAGGCCAGAAATGAAGGAAAGCCTTTTAAGCTCTTGTCACAGGGGACCTAGAGATGTCACTGCAAGAGGCAACAGTTATCTTTTTTATCCTTTAATCATATTAACTTCTGTGATCTTGAATATCTGAGGCTGTGTTGGTACTGATGTATGAAGGTATTATGTAATGGTCTCTCATGGGCTCATACTGAAGGTTATTTGTTTCTGTGTTTCCCCTCACTTAAAAGCAACAGTATGCAACAATACCATTTATATTAATGGAATCTACAGTACATCCTTACATCTGCAGTGCCTCTGTGATGGCCTGAAATATTCATTTCATGGAAACTTTGTGCTCAGCATTTAGTGCTGTACACAAATAACTACTTCATTGCTTAGTTGGGATCACTGGAAACAAATGTGAGAACCAAAGAATTTGTGTTCACTAGTCTTGTAACTTCTGAGCTTCAAATAATAACCGCGGGGCATACAGTAAGTTCATGCAATTCTTTCTTTTTTTAGTTTAACATAGTATTTACATTTTCCATTATTTGACAGCAATCCTTTTCCATGCGTAGGGTTCTCGATGAACTTGCTGCAGCAATTGTGAGTGCTAAATAAAGAGCAATGATTGTCAAAGTTTGCAGACCACTGAGGCAGAAGGCCAAAGAACAAAAAATGAGTGGATCCAGGCATTTAAAACAACCACAGCTGACACAAAGTTCTGTACATTAACACATAAAAAATAAATTCAAAAAATAAACAAAGGAACACTTTACCATACAAAACACACCATAGATACCGTACCATACATTCCATACATACATACATACCACATATACCTTTCATACATACCGTACCACACCAAAAAGTGTGTATTTTGTTATTTTTGGTGTGTTAAGCCCAACAAGTGCAAGTACAATTGTTTGGACTGCATATATTCTGGGACATCGACTCAGCTGTTTTCAGTTAAATGGGTCTGGGTGCTAGGCAGAATATGATGAAAATAACATTTCATTTCATTTTTTTTTTTTAATTATTTTTTTTTAAGTCTGTCATGTCTGGCAGTTTTGCAGTCAGAATGATAATCTGAAAGCACTCTTGGACCAAACATATTTACTTTACAAGAAGAGCTCTATAGGGTGTCCATAGGCTGTTCCTGTTAGTTTTTCATGTTATTTTATTTATTTATGCCAGTTCTGACAGGCGGGGAAAAAAAATAAAGTGAAAATGAAGAGAAAAAAAAGAGAAAAAAAAAGAAGAAAAAACAAAAAAAAACCAAAGAAAGATATATTTGCATACACACACATACAGTATATACATACATGCACACATACACACACACACACACACACACACAGACATGCTATGTCCATGTATAGCTAAACCCATGTATAGCCATATACACCAACTCATCCATTTACACACATACATCCAGTCATGTTTGTAATTTTGTGTGTGTGCGTGTTCATCTGTCATGGAACATACTCAATAATGGTGGTAAGAAGCCGCAACCAGTCCCCTCAGGACCTAGAGGTAAGCCGGGATGAACCCCAAGGAATCGGGCCATCCACAGCCCACCAGGAGCTCAGAAGATCTGACGGCGCACATCCCATGACAACCGTGCGCGCCCCCAGAGTAGGAGAGAGGAAGACCTCG
>VUQK01028571.1:6509-17636 GCA_015106715.1 Bujurquina vittata | reverse complement strand
TTTTTTTAAGGGGGTTGGTGGGGGGGGGGGTTTTTTTTTTTTTTTTTTTTTTTTTTACAGGAAACAGGAAACCAGAAGTCATAACAGGATGCCCCAGGTTTTGATACTGTACCTGATGCGTGGGTGGCTACATGGGGGTAACCCATTTACAAAGCCTTATAGCCTGTGACTAGAAGAAGAAAGGGCCCAGGAAAGAGTGGGTGGTGAGGAGGGTATACGCTTTGGGGTTAGGAAAATGGAGTTCCACTCTATATATAGACCTTTTTTTCTTTTTTGCAGCATACCTTAATCTTAATGTCGCATTTCCTCAATTCCCTTCGTCCTACTTTTTAAAAGGCAACAACCCAAATGTTGTTTGATGTTTGGCATAGAACTGTGATATGATCGCTTCCAAGCGAATATGTGCACCAGCTTTCCCCAGGTGTACGATAGGAGCTTTGCACTGAATCTGTGACATGAAACTGGTTTTGTCACAATGAGGTTGATGTGCTGAGTGCTCCTGCTGCAAAAATCAAGAGCTGAGTTTTTGCCCTTTCAGCCTTTACTTGTTTAAATGTGTATGTTTTTAAAATTTAACTGAGCATATATGGACATTTCGGGTGTGATTTTTCTTTTAATTTTCTTTTTGCAACACTAACAATAAATATTAGGGATACTGAAAACCCAGTGTTGCCTTGATTGTGAATTTAAAAAGGACAGCATGATAACCAGTTCTGTAGCTAATCACTTACAGGTGTGTGCTTGAGTTGCATGTGTGCAATGCATGGTGTGCATGTGTGTGTGACCACAAAGTGGATGGATGAGTTTTCTCGTAAAGGCCGGCACAGATGTTACTTGGGGGTTTTTTTCTTTTCTTTCTCCGGTTGAGGTTTTTCTCTAGAAAGTCTCAAAACACACTGTGTTTACATACCCACACTAACTTATGACAAACACCAGCAGGGCTATTTTGGTGAGTTAGTTGCTGGCCCGTGCTACAAAGTTGTAATTTCTGTTTGACAAAAGCAAGTTGACAAAACCAACATTACTTTTCCCCTGCCTCTTCTGGACTCACCATGCTGAGGCATTTTAGGGTTCTGTTTTGTTTTTGCCCCTGAAAATTAAGAAAAACTATTATATTTTACAAAACTGAAAATATTATTACTGGTATCACAAAGTAATCTGAATGCACAATAGAATATACACATTGGATATACGCACATATATTCTTTCTTCCTGTTCTATTAAACTTTTAGATCTTTTAAACCTATTTTATGTTTAATATTGTCATCCGCATGTGATAAGTGTAATTTATTAATAACAAGGTCACCCCATAGTTTAGCGTCTTTGTTCACGAATTTAAACAACATGGCCAAGTAAGGCAAACTTTATTATAATCTTACCTATGTTTACCTTTAGAGAGGATGGACTCCTCTAACTGTTTGACATATTTTTTTTTAAGCTCGGGTGCTGTTTGAGAACAAAATTAAAATGCAAGAAAGCCCATAGGCAAAATAAGGACTGCCCCCGAAGGTCGAAATTGAAACATACTTGGACGGCCCACATGCCAATCAAATTTTCCTCGCATCCTATTGGTCCTCATTCCGATATTATCGTTCCATCTTTTGCTGGTCTAGTCTGTTGGTCTTTCCGCCGTCCTCATCCGCCAGTTCACATAGATCCCCTCCCGTCAAATTGGTCTTCCGATCATTTTCTGTCTCGTTCGTAGCAACGAAAAGGTGACATTTTGCGCTGTTTACGGTAACAGCTGCATCAGTACATAAGTACGCTACCGAAGCGTGCTTGACTCGATTTTTTTTGAACGATTTTTTGAAAAGCTGAAATCGGACACCGCAAATGTTTTAGCGTCCATGTCCTCCCGCAGGCTGCGCTGCGGAGTGATATTCCATTGGAATCGACAATGTGGAGGCTGCTAAAATGTCTACTTGGAAAATGAAATTGTTACAGTTTCTTTAACAGTGAAGAAAACGAGTAACACGGGAGTTATGGTTCGTGTGACAGACGAGTGTTCAGCTTTGTGACAAAGACGACAGCGAGTCGAGGCGACAGAGGAGCGTTTCATATTGTCTTTCCTCATCTTCATCAAGCCCACAGTCCGGACCACGGGGGAAGGATCCTATCCCTAACTTTGTTTTTTTTCTTCTTTGCTACTCCAGCCGCTCACTTCTCCCCGTTGGATGCCACATTATTAAGTTCAGGTAAATGTTTGCTGATATACATTCATAACAAGCACATGCATATCAAATAGAAGCGGTTCATCACGTTGTTAGCGGAGTAATAACGAAGTTTTTTTAGCGCATCGTTGAAGTTGAGTCACAGCCGGGAAAAGCGGGGTCCTGGATTTTCGGCCTGAGCGAACTTGTAGTGTTATTAATGAGTACCGGGAGCTTGTCTGGGTTGGAAAAGACTTCTTTGTTCACTTCAAAAGGCTTTAACATTAAAGCGTATTAGCAAATGATCAGACCGAGTTATCTCCTCCGGGATTTGCTGTCTGTAATAGTAGCGTGAAGGTTTTATGGACACAAAAGTTAGCCGAGAAGTGTTACCACAGACTGGCTGGCTGCTTTTGTAACATCTCTACTTGTAGTAAATGCGAAACACTGCCAGGCGCTTATTGAGATATTTTTTGGTTGTGTTTTTTATTAATGTAGTCCGGGGCATTTGGATAAACCACAAAATTACGCAGCTAAAAATACGCCAGTAAAATATATAACTTGGGCATTATTTTTGCCTCTCTTCAGCCTCCGTTAATCACAGCAAGAAGCAACAAGAACGCAGCTTAACTATTTAGTTTCTATTTCCTACATATTATTAAATCTCTATGCAGTAAATAATTTTATAGCACGTTTAACATTACATATTATCTTTGTTGCCTTTCGAGCGTTCCGCTGAAACTTTGGGAGGGGGGACGGGCGCGTCTTTGTGTGCATCACTGTGTTGTTGTGCTCGATGTGAAAGCAGGCAACAGGTTTTTAGGTCCTTTTAAATGTCCCGCAGGATTTTTAACCGAGCGATGAGCCGCTGAAATACACGATCGTGCTTTTTTGAAGCCAGGTTTCAGGACTTGTATGGCTATTTCTGCCCTAAAACTCCCCCCCTACTCCCCCCACACACACACGAATGGGCAGGCCAAAGGTGGGGGTGCTCAAGACAAGCGTATGCAACTTCCATTTGTTAGGAGGGGCTGAACAGTTATCCCCCATTTTGACCTCAGCTCACTGAGAGAAAATGTTAGATTATATACTGTCAACGCATTGTTTCTAAACCCACAGTTTCTCCCTGCTGGTAAGTCCGCAACGCTGTTGTCACTATTTATCTGGCCTTTCTCATTAGATTTTGTGTTTGCATCTTCTCTTGACTTCAAAATAAAGTAGGTTTTATTGGCTTTATTGGTAATGTTTATTGTTAACAAAGTATTGAGGTTACTCTCAATATTTCCAAGTAAATGTTGCACTGCTGTAGCGTATATGACAGGGGTATTCAAATCAGTCATATTTTAATGGGTTGGGCAGTGCAGTTGTAGCTGTCATGCATAACTAAAATTTACTGGCTTTCCCCTTTTCTAGTGTAAAATTTTTAAGCAGAAAAGCACATCTTCAATCATGGCATTAAAGTGATAAGAAAAAAAAAGAGAAGTCACCCTAAGAAATATATTATAAATGGTCTTAAAGGCTCACAAGTGTAGACAGCAGCTTTATTGTTGTTTTTGTCTCTTCTAGTTTTAGTGCTTAATTGTCCTGTTGATAGTCAGTACAATAAATAATGACAAAAAACCATACAGGGTTATTCATCAAAACATATTTTAAACATTTTGGGGGCATACCAAAGAGGTCTCTGCCTCCCTCTGAAGGAAACTCACAAGTACTCAGATTTTAAAAAAAAAGTATATATATGTATTTTTTTAAAGCAACTTTTAAAGTGTTTTTTCTCAAGGTTATTTTTTTTATAAACTGGTACAAAATAAATAAAAACAGGAAAATGCATTGAATTCTGTTAAGTAAGGTGGCATAAACTCTTACTTTACATAAACAACAATGGTGATTATGTCCTAGTCACCCCCCAAGACCCATTTTAAGCTATAAAAAACCCTTACATGTAACACTCCCAAAAGTTTGTAGACATAAAGACACCCTCCTAATGGTCATTTGAAGATTGCTGAAGTTTATTTATTTCAGTTTTGAATATATAGTTTTCAGTGTTTTTCCCATAATTTGTCATTAGTATTGATTTAAGGACCAAAGATTCTACTATTGTTACTTATTATAAATTAGTTACCTGCATGTATAAAATAAATATATATATATATATATATATTTTTCAGTTTGCTTTCAGAGCAGGTTTTAGAATAACATTGGTCTATACCATGATCGGAAGGTCGGTGGTTCGATTCCTGGCTACTCCAGGCTGCATGCCAATGTATCCTTGGGCAAGATACTTAACCCCGAGTTGCTCTCCGACGCAAGCATTGGAGTGTGAATGTTAGCTAATTAAAAACACTTAGCTTAGTTACATATGGAAGTGCTTGTGTGAATGAATGTGAATGGGGTAAATGTAAACATGCTGTGTAAGCGCTTTGAGTGCTCGGACAGAGTAGAAAAGTGCTATATAAGAACTAAGAACTACCCTAATTTAGTATACCACTGTCACATGGGCTTCTGGTTCCTGTTTATATTGGCACGTGTGTATGCAGTTATATTCGATGAGTCTTTGTATAGATAGATTACGTTTGTGTGTTTGTAGCCTCACTGTATATTTGCTTGGTGCTACTGATCTCAACTGAGTCAACTCTGAATTTAATCAACATCTATGACAAAAAATCAAGATAGGATTTCCTCCAGATGGCATTTCTTCTTCTCTCTCTTTTTTGGCTTGTGGGTTGTCCACATTGTGTAGAAATTATACTTGTCAAGGTGTTTTGCACACTCAGACTACATTTTCTTTGATATTGGCTGGTCTTAAGTTGCCTGTTTAAGACTCCAACTTACTGTTACCACACTGTAAATTTTAGTGAAAACAGCTCTTGGGTTTTGAGGTAGGAAGGAGGAGTCTTGAGTCCAGGGCCTGATTGACAACAAGTGTAGTGTGGCCTGTGGCTAAACCATGTTAGATGTGGGCTACCAAGAAAATTGTTAAAATTAGTTCTTTTTTCATAACTTGGTCAGTATCTCTGCTGCTTTCTTGCAAGACTGTAGCATGTGAATGGTAAAATTATAAAGCTGATGATTTTAACTGTAAATTGACTTCCCCCTGTGTGTAACGATGCCTACATTATTACAGTGTGGGACTGTGAGAAATCAATTTTCTATGGACTGTGTGATGAAGATCATTATATTGGGTTTATTGTAATGTTGCCAGGTAGAAAAAAAGAGGTTTTGATTGCAGTCTTACTGCTTTTTTCATAGTTTTTTGTTTTTTCACCATTTCTTGCTGGTTGAGATTACATTTTATTTAGCACCCTAATATTTTTGCATCCTGATATGTCAGCTTTTTCATTGGGGAATAAAATTGCATCATGACCATTAGGAGTGGCGAATGGCATTGTGAAAATGACACTGTATTTGTACAGTTAAAGGAGGTGAATGATAAAACCTGCAACCTGATCTGAATGTAATATCTAGTGTATATTTTTGTTTGGTTTTTATATTTACGTAAGTATTTTTATAATTGGACCATATAGCCTCCCTTTTTGTATTTGACATTGCAAAAAACATCAGTTGTGAGAATAGTTGATCATCTTACAAAGGCAAAATAAACTTACACTTTCCTTACCTCTGCTTGTAGTCGTTCTCTGAGACTGAAAAGGCCACGTGAACAGCAGCAGCAGAGAATGGCTGCAGTGGAAACAGACAAGGAGCTCAGCGACTTGCTGGATTTCACCGCGGTAAGATTTCTCCAGAGACTGGTTGAATTTGTAGAGTATACATCTCATACAATTCATCATATTCTCACAGGTGGCAAATTATTTTAACTTTCATAACAGATCTTGAGCAGTTGTCAGGTAGATTTAAATATGATTGGCATTCATGTTTGAGTATGGTTTGGAGGACTGCAGCATGTACATCAGCAACCTTTATATGAGACCGTTGTTGTGTCTCTTTAATTTTTGGTGTTACTCTGTCAAAGCTGCATTGTGAAGATTGCTTTATGCCTGTCATAGCTGCTGGTTAAACAGGATAAGATAAAGGATAGGGTCGTATAAATTATTACCCAAGTATCCTTTGCACAAATGAGGAGGGAAAGTCTTACACTGACTTCCAGTGGTTTGTTTACGGTGTCATTCCTCTCTTTCAGATGTTTGAGCTTCCAGTTTCAAATGGCAAAAACCAGCCGACAACTCTCAACAGCCCCAAATTTGGAGGTTCAGGTGAGGAAAAACACTTTTAGACATTTGCTTTAACGCTGAGCCTTCTGCTTCAGATCAAGTTCCCTTTTAAAGAGATAATCCAATAAATACCAGTCAGATTTTATAGTTGTCTTTTCTCTCAGCTCAAGATAGTGAAAAATATATTTTTTGTTATTATAATCCCTAGTACACTTCTTGATAGCAATATAATCCAGTGACCGGCTTCTTCCCGTTTCAGTATCCCACCTTCATTCACGTTTTTTTTGGTTTAGAATTGTAATAAAATAGGAGACAGTTCCTGCTCACCTTGTCTTATAAAGTGGGTTTAAGATCAGATTATTCGAGAGAACTTCAGGAAAGATTGTGATCTTATTTTACGTTATGCAGAATGAGCGTCATCTCCCTTACACTTCCTCATCCTAGCCTCGCAGGTGTCCATTCCCTCACCTTCTCAGCTGTTGCCATTCAATCACTTAAGGACAAAGGCAGAGGGTGGGGGTGGTGGAAGCAGCCCAATTAATCTCCTCTTCTTACTCTGTGAAAAAGTGTATTTCCTTGTCCCGTAATCTCGCACCCTACTTTTCTTCTTCACATAACTCGTTTTCACCTAGATCTATTATCTATCCTCATCAGCAAACTCACCAGCCTGGCCCTTACAGTTAGTTTTAAGACATATGCATCGCTTACAGTGAACATATCCTCAGAGTTATGCACAAGTACTTGGTCTCCAGTTTGTTTTTGGTCCCTTCTGTGACAAATGAGTTTACTCTGAAAAGTGTATACCTGTCCATACCTGTTTATACTGTTTATAAATTACTCACCTACGTGGCCCTTTCTCTGCAACTCTCGAACTTCTCGATACACAGTAGGTTTTTCAGCTGGCAACAGAAACAAAGTGGGATATTCAAGGATTAGATGAAAGATGAAGGCATTCATTGGCTGGCTAGGTAATTGGGGCTCTAGTTAATCTATTAATTTGAGGGCCACTTACATGTTCTTTTGTCATGGCAAGGTGCTTGCTTACAAAATAGACATGGAAATAATTAATCCAATGGCTGCCAATAGTATTGCTCTTTCAGCTCTTTTTTGGGGGTTTTCGACAATCGTCCTGTTTTAAAAGAACAGCGGAAATTATGTAGCATTATGTTTCTACTTTAAGCTCCATATGTTCATACATACTCTCTATTTACCTCTCATTGTACATCCTGTATAGTGACAATAAAGGCATTCTATTCTAGTTTATGTAGCCCCATTTAGCAAAAATGATTATTGATGAATTATTGGGGTGGCTGCGGCTCAGAAGGTAGAGCAGGTCACCTACTTAATGGAAGGTTTGAGGTTCGATTCCTGCTCCGGCTGCATGCAAAGTATCCTTGGGATACTCTGGCATGCAGCCGGAGCTGGAAAGATACTGAACCCTAAGTTGCTCTCCGAGGCAAGTGTTAGAGTGTGAATGTTAGACAGTAAAAACATGTGGCTTAGTTTCATATGGAAGTGCTTGTGTGAATGGGGTGTGAATAGGTGAATGTAAACTATTTAAAGTATGAGCGCTGTGAGTGCTTAATTAGAGTAGAACTATATAAGAACTAGTCCATTTACCATGAATCATACAACGAGTAAAGTTGTTCATTTAGATCTGTTACTTTTTCCTGCTGTGAAAATTCATCAATATGTGAGTTTGTTACAGTAGGCCTAGCTGGGCCCCTTCTTTTCCATCGAGTTGATTGATTAGTCTAGGATTGTGAAAGAAACAATGGTTTCCCAGTTTAAAAATAATCAGTCTAAGCAGTCAGCCAATCAGTGTCATAGGTGGGGCTAAGGCAGTTGTTGCCAGAACAAGGAAGGAGTAATGACAAAAGTAGAAAACAAAGTATCTGTCGAAGGAAGGAGAAATGACAGCAGTGGCTTCATAGACAGCATTTCTTTTCATTTGCTCCTGACATTATGGTTCGTTTTTACTTTGTTCTGTTTCACTCTTAAAAGGCTAGCAATACTAGCATATCAACATGGTTATCGATTAGTGTTGGCTTAAAATGGTGTTAGGATCTAGTAGATACATTGGACTACTGGAGAACTTCAGGTGTCTCTGTAACAAGCTGAAATTCATCATATTGAGTGTTCTTTGTGGCATGACAATCTGGATTAATTTAACATCCTTTTTGCTTACAGTGGGTGAAAGTGTAAGAAACTATTAAAGGGTTAATTAAGCCTGTCTAGGGCACTGTGCTTAATAATTTGATCTTATCTTATCAGCCTAAAAGATTGTGACATCTGGAGAAATTAGCAGCTTATATGTGTGTGTTTTTGTTTGTTTGTTTTGTACGCTGAAATGACTTCCTGGAGTCGTGTCATGACAGTGATGTTACGAGATCTGCCACAGTCAGCCCAGCCACAGAGACCTATACTGAAACCTATTCTGTTTCTGCAACAGGCCGAAATACAGTTGCGCGATTGCTGATTGCGTGATTGTTGATTCTTTATCAGGAAATGACACATAACCCCTTTTTTGTTGTTTTAATGTTTGTGTGTTAAAAGATCCTTTCATTTCACTTTTAGAATAAATGTTTCCTACATTGTTGAATTTTTTTTCTTTTTTTATGTAGCACATGGTCATATTGTTTTTACAAGAAACTTCAGCAGTGGTCAGAGCAGTACATTTAATAAAAAATATGCACAATCTATGGAAACATAGTGAAAATGCATCACATACAGGGCAAGAAATAGATGGTTTTCATCTTAGTTCATCTCTCATTGACTGACATGTTATCTTTGGATCGAAGGTTTAGTGATTAGCAGCAGCCAGCTGATTAAATCAGATCAAATCCAAATATACTCATAACATCATCTGCCATTCTGATTTACAGTTACAGTTTGATGTTCAGAGCACTCGGGGCTTCGGCCAGTTCAGTGATAAGATGTTTGATTTTAACAGCATGTATACAGTTGATTCAAGAAAATAAAGCTGTAAAAAAAACAAAAACAAAACAAAACAAAGTATTGTTAAAATACTGAGTCTGCATCATTAAGCGTAGTGGTACTGTTTAAGCCTTAACAGTACCCTACATATTTCTTTTAAGCAACCCAGCTTACTCAGACTGTTCTTTTGTGTGGAGCAGCTGCTATTTGTTTTCTTTAAGGCGTGAGTTAGATACCCTTTTTTGCCAGTATAATTTAGGTTTTTGGTATGTGGACGTTTAACATGTGGGGCTGTGGGGAGCCTCCCTTTTTAGAGGCTTCAGCAGTGATAATGTCTCTCCTTTGGTCTTATGTCTGTTAAATCCCTTTCACTCATTTTTTTTCTCTTCTCAGTGCACTTTCATTTTTTGGTTGCTGGAAACTTAGAATCCTAAAATATATTTTTAAACTTTGAGGAGAAATGCAGAAGGGGAGGAGGTAAAAATTTGCATGAAATGTTTCATTTTTCAGACGTGTTCGTGATTCTCAGCGACTGAAAGTCACAAGTTGAATCTGTCCATCTGCCCATCCATTTTCTTACCCACTTATCCAGCTTGGAGGCTCTTCCAGGTGTCAGAGTGAGAAGCAGATTTGGTCTCTGACAATTTAATCCCTGACATATAGTGCTGTTAAAAATTGGGGGGAAAAAATTTCACATAGTTTCGGAAAGCTTTTGAGTGTATTCCAAGCGCAATATGTCAGTGGAATAGGATGCATCATGTTGTGTTTGAGAATTTGCCGGTGACTCACGGGTTAAAAACAGTCAGAGCTTTGCTATTGTGCATTGTTCAGTATTTCATTAACAGTGTTCACTCTCTTGAGAGTTATCTGACATCATGCTTTGTGTCTGTGTGACTCACTTTGCCAAGGGAAGGAAGAAGTTGTGTAGACAAATGGCGCACTCAGTTATAGGTGCCTGGGGCAGTGTTCCTGTAAAAACGAAGACATGTCTGCAAGTTTGGTCAATGTATGTGCCTGGGTTTTGCTCATGAAGCCTATGACTCAGGCTGGCTGTCTGTTTCCAGTGTCTTTCTTCCTGTGTAATTATAGACTAGCCATGTTTAAAGGGGCGTTGCATGCTGGGAGGAGAATGCATTGGGGTTCTCCAGAGACTTAGTCTGATGTTACTCACCCTTCTTGTCGTTTTCTCTTTCCAGTTGTGGTAGTCTGTCTGAATAAGCGCACTACTCATTATTTTCTCATGATCGTAACACTTCAGATGGTGGTAACGGAAATGTGGTCTGTAGAGAGCCATATAATTTCAAGTCACTCAATTGTTTAAAATCCAGATTTTTTCTGTATATTTGTGAAAAGATGTTTATACCTGATAAGGTTTTGTGTAGTATTAACAATTTGATCAGATGTCTCTATTAACATACTCAAAAATTTCCTATAGAACTGGATAGCATTTTTTTATATTGGTTGGGGCCAGAAGCATAAACAAAAGAAGGAGGAAGATGAGTAGCACAATATAAGAAAAAATAACGCATTACAAAGAATAGGATTTGTCAGAAACAAGAAAGCCTTGTTGGAGGTAGTGAAAAGGAGAACAGAAATATGAAACAAAGTATGTGCTTATATTAGAGACAGAGTCACATTCTGTAATTTTTACAGATCTAAACATTCTTATGACTGTTGAATTGCTTTAAAATCAAGCAAGTACACACATTTATCTATTCATATCAAATGACACAAGATGGTGTAAATTTGAGAAAACAACCAGAGAACCCAGTTTTTCTGGGCCACAACAGTTAAACTGTTCAATTAACTGCATTGCTAGTAAGGTTTTTTTGAAATATAGTTCAGAGTGCTAGTTTCTCTGATTGATTTAA
>VUQK01028569.1:7166-26726 GCA_015106715.1 Bujurquina vittata | reverse complement strand
CTCATAACAACATACCACCCCAGTAGAGCACTTCGCTCTCAGACAGCTGGATTACTTGTAGTTCCTAGCATACTTAAGAATAGAATGGGAGGCAGAGCCTTCAGCTTTGAGGCCCCTCTTCTGTGGAACCAGCTCCCAGTTTGGATTTGGGAGACCCTCTCTATTTTTCAGACTAGGCTTAAAACTTTTCTTTTTGATCAAGCCTACAGTTAGGGCTGGATCAGGCGACCCTGAACCACCCCTTGGTTACATTGCAATAGACCTAAGCTACTGGGGGCTTCCCATGATGCACTGAGCATTTCTTCTGCACTTACCTCTTTTTCACTCTCCATATGCTTATACATCACTCTGTTCTCTGTCATTCATTTTAAACTCTGGCTCTCTCCCCTCAGTCAGGCAGATGGCTACCCCTCCCTGATCCTGGTTCTGCTGTAGGTTTCTATTTGTTGAAAAGGAGTTTTCCTTCCCACTGTCGCCCATTGCTTGCTTCGTTTTCTCTCTATTATTGTGAGGTCATTACCCTACAATATAAAGCACCTTGAGATGACAGCTGTAGTAATTTTACATTTTATTTAGTTTAGATCAGGGATGGCAAACTCATGTTTAGTAAGGACCACAGTGGGATCAAATCATCCCATATTTGTATGCTTTAATAAATCTAAAAAAATGAAAATATGCTGGATCATATTTTTTATGCCTTATATAGATAAAGGGACAGCGACACACACACCAACAGGAGCTGCCATGGAAACCCATGAAGCTCCTGGCACATTGTTTTTGTGCTGATGTTAATGCCAGAGGAGTGTGCAGTTATCGAGTCAGCAGAGCGTTGTTTTTCACGTATTTCTCAAAGTACATAATATGACAACTCAATGGCTGAGTGGGAAGTTTAAATTTTTAAAAAAGGAGAAAAAAATATTTCAGTATGTATGTACCATAGAGCCTCACCGTTTAACGTGAAAATGGATGAACATAAAAACCTACAAACTAACTTGGGAATTTTGTCAGAATCCAAATTAATTGGAAAGCCAGATTAAAATTTGCAAAGGGCTGGATATGTCCTCCAGGTCTTGAGTTTGATGAAGTGCGCGTAGAGAGCCAAAGTCATGATGTCACATCCAGGTTAGCATTTGTTGCACTTATATTTTCTAAGGTACAAATGCCAGAAAATTACTTTTTTAAAGCTCACCAAAAATCTCTTGTAAGGCTACATTTTCAACTTTTTGTTACATCTGAGCTACATTGTGCTTTCTTCCACAGTTACATACTGCAGCACATGTTGCCATCTTTCTGTGGGTGGTAGGTGGTAAACTCCTGTCTAAAGAGAAGCTAGGCAAAGACTTACAGTATTAACTCCAAAACAGTGCTATTTATGCTACATATGTCTTTTTAGCTGGCATACGTGTATCACTGATGTATTTCTCTGACCTGTTAATGTCTGATTTGTAAGAAAAGCTGAATAGGATAGCATAAAACTTCTGTGTTGACTGATGATCACTGGTTACTGCAGGTTCTGGTTAGACACAGGCAGCCAAACCTACTGCATAGACCTGTACAGCTGACACCCAGCAGCTAGGAGCTGACAAATGGAAAAAGGCCTGAAGATAAATGAAGCACAATTATTCGAGGTAACAAATGTTCCTAATGATTTATGCCCAGCTCGGGTTGCTTTATTTTCGCCTGGGTACTATTCACCAGGAGGACAGTGCTGGTGCGAACCCTGGGGCTGCTCCGAGCTGATGCTCAGACAGCAAGTTGCAGACATTGACTAATGGGCTATGTGAGACCACCGCCATTGATATTTACCTCATTTCTCCTCACCCGAACACTGTCTCAACAATGTCAAGGCTAGCCATCATCCTTTGAGATTTTTCTTTCTTTTTTGAAGCCCGGGGATGGGTGATGCCACGAGCTCCCTCGGTCAGGCCCACCCATTGGTGCCCCAGGGCAGCACAGAGAGGAAAAGGGTTAGAGCAAGATGAAGAGGGTAAAAGGTCAAACTTAAAGCTTCAGGCGCTGTGAAGAAACCCACACTTCTGTGTGTTTTCACTTGTCTGCTTGATGTAGTCGGTACATGGCTACGAGGAAGAAAAGTTTTTACGCTGAAGGTGTGATGGAAATAAGTTACAGTCATCTTTGATTTTAACATGGCCTCTGTCTTCCTCTTTCACCCTCAATCACAGTTTGCTCAAGGGGAAATGCTCACCTCATGTTTTGCACATAAGTTAAGTTATTACCATTTTGATACCTTAGTGAGTGAAAGTGAGATATGAAATACTGGTTGTGTGCAGGGTTGAAAACATATCCTGTGATCACAAATTTCTGGCCCAGCTGGTCTCGCTCAGACTCTTACACTAATTTCACCACAACTATGAAAAATAAGACCCACAATCCATATTTACAGTGGAACAGCCAACATCTCCTTTCTCTCACTCAGGCGTGCTGAATAACAACTGGCCAGAGCGACATATTCATCAAGATCAAATTCACTGTGAAATGAAGCATTATACTTTTAAATAAGTTTTACACATTTGGGGAAGCTCTTCACAGGAGGTACTAATTTGTATGTTCAATGGAACTAATCACCTAATTGAAAAATGGTCCCAGTGAGACTTAAGTGTCAACAGAGGCGTGGCAAAATGATAGCCAATAACAGATTATTCGATTGAAGCCATTAACTAAAGCAGCTGTTAGCATGATAAATCACACAGAAAACCTAAACAATCTCAGCTCAGCGTTTCACTATTAATGAATATTACCCGGTCTTAACCTTTAGTGATTTATGTGTTTGTTAATCATAACTGCAATGAAAATCTGAACATGTATCTAAATTCACATTGTTGTGTTGCGCAGTGCGTTCTTGGAGACTCAGTGAATCACATGTAAGTTTGAGTGGGTCGCTTGAAAAATGAGCCTCTAAAAATTTATTTTTTTAATTCGGCGTTTTATCAGTTGTGACTTTAAACAACTCCCTGTCCTTCACACCAACATAAAATATGATAGTTTAACAACCAGCCTGGATGGTGATATCTACTGGGAATCAATGGAATATTTCATTATGAGAACCCCAATTTTAGACAGAAACTCTGTGGCTTAAAGCCAGTTTCAGCATGCTAATATGCTTGCTGATGTTTAGACTTAGTTTAATGTGTTAACCTATGACTTACCAGCTAGTGCTGAATGCAATTTACAGCTGTGGCTGAGGAGGCTATCAGTAGCTTTGAAGGAAGAGTACTGGGACATAAACCATGAAAAATTATTACAAATTTAATAATAGAGCTATAAAAAATGTGAGGGGATAATGGTTTTTAACATATCATCTAACATGGCTTTATAACCATTTTTATAGCAGTCCAATGCACAGATGTTGAAATGTTTCTGTCAGAATTAAAGTGTGCTGCTACAAACAGTACAGACTCACAATTAAGGACTAAAGCACAATTAAAGCAAAGGAACTAAATGAAATTTGTTCCTCCCTTCAGGTGGTCCAAACCCCACACTAAGCCTGGTAAATTGGAAAATGCATAGTTTTGCCTCTGCTGAGCTTTTCTACAAGTGTGTAAATCTGAAGCTGGTGGCAGCACAAAAGGCAAGGCATTGTTTTCCCAAATCAGGATGACAAAAAAAATGAGGGAACTGCACAACAATTACAACATTTTGCTTACGTTACATCGTAATAAGCTGTCGAAAGACGTTTGGCTGCTGGTGGTTGTGTGGTGAAGTCTTATCTCTGAAAACGTTGTCTGTGTCTTCTGGAACCGGCCAGTCTTCCTCATGGTCCCATTCCCATTTTAATGAAGACATTTTTTGCAGAAACGTGCTGGTATGGGTGCATGTGGGAAACAGCATTTAAAAATTATGCCTCAAAAACTTACTCTGGTTTCCTCGTGTCTTCTCTGTTTCTCCCATCTTTCAGAGCTAAACACATATGCTGCACATACTGCAAATAACTGCCTGTTGTTATGCAGCCGCAACCAATGCTGGCAAGCACAGTTCAATCAGTTTGCGGTTGACGCATAAACACACACTAAACACAGCCCAAGACGAGCACAGAAAAAGCTGAATGAGTGTGAGGTGGGGTGGTGGGTGTGTTTTAATGTATATTGAAAACTTCTCTTTAGGCATGCATCTATTAACACCAATTGTAACCCACTGCCTTGGAACCTGTCTCCAACTGTCATCACCCTGCCACCTCAGTTCACCTCAGTGACACACTGTCGTCCTTCTGAAACACGCACGCACACATTTACGCAGGCACACACAACTCCAACAGCACTCTACTTAACAAAAGGCAATCTTGGATGTGATGATGTCTGCCAGGTGTTGGAGGAGAGGTTTAAGAAGCTGCACTGCAGGAGAATGTGACTGCATATAAAGAAAAAAGAGAGGGAACAGAGAAAGAAAATCTGCTTGTCAGTGCTAATTATCATCACTATATAGACGCATTTTCGCATGTGGTTATTCATACTGAGATCCAAACCCTGGCTACAACCTTCAAAGGATGGTAAAGAGATTCAGCATTGTACTCAAGTGACATCAACAGAATTGGCACAACAGCGACTCAACGTTGTCACACATTGGTCCCTTTTCTCTACATTCTTTGACGCCAACTCTTTTTATTGCTGCTGCTGTTGTGTCACAAGCCTCTAGTGTCACAGAGAGATACGCACAATGTGTCTTTTGATTTTGGGGTCTTGATGCACTCTTAACTTGATCTCTATTTAAAGAATAAAAGGTGCATAAGGTGCTAGTAGTTGGTGGCTTTATGACAGGTTATTTGGCCAGGAAACTTCAGTTTGTGTCCTGTTTGTTGGAAGCTTTGAGTTTTGCATTTGTTTTCGCTCACTGCTGTAATGTTTCAGTATGGTTTGGGTACCAAAAACAACTTTAGCAGAAGATCGTAGTGTGGGCTAAAACATGCTTGAAAACTGCTAACAGGGTCCATTTAAACTTGATTCTGAGCACCAGGGTGGCTCAGCAGATGAGCAGGCCACCACTTAGCAGACGGCGCAGGTCCGCGTGTCTTTCTCTATCTCTCTCCTTCCAATTTCCTGTCTCGCTACACTGCATAATGTCAAACAAAGCCGTAAAAGGCCAAAAAAATTATTATGTTAAAAACAACTTGATTCCAGTGGGTGCTGCAAGTGTCCATTTTGGGCAAGATAAGAGTGAAACTTGTTGCACATTTGCCACCAGCCAGTGTGTCTCAGTACCAATGCCTAAAGGACACCTTGTGCACAGCTTTGGATTTGACACCCTGAGAATGAGAACAGGTTTTCTGCATTAAAGCATGACTAGCAGCAAAACACCAATAATTCACTCATAGGTTGTGCAGCCTGGATGATCTCAGGATTGGATGTGTTAAATATGATGCATGAATCGCATACAGTATATGGTAAATACAAGTGATCTAACTGTAACTCAACAAGGAACAGCAATTACAAACAAAGCGCCTTTCCTCATTTAATGAGCTCAAGCAGGATCCTGCTTTCAAATGAAGCTTTAAGTGAGATTTGCTTTGCTCAGCTCTGCCTTTATGTAAAAAACACAAAACAAAACAAAACAAACAGATCCCACTTTTAACCACAATACAGCTAAGTGACATATTTTAATCACACACTATTTGTAATATAAATTTTGATTTTAAAATGTATCCAACCAAAAATGAGATAACCAATATGACACCCTATGGGATCTATCTTAATAATCTTATATTATTATTATTATTATGATTATTATTGTAATAATAATAATAATATTGTAATTTTTAACTTATAAAGCAAAAAGAGAACAATCGGAGCTCAAATAATACGAGTGAAGATGTGTCATGATGACAAAGAGGGGAGGAAGCACAAATAAAGACTGTTTTTGGCTCTTCTAAGGATCTCATCCAGGAGTGGCTGGGTGGCTGCTGCTGACAGGAGAGGATGTCTTTTATCAACAGGTGTTAGGAAGCCACTGAAGATATGAGGATAGATAGCACAGGCGAGCGGCACGAATGACCCAGGAAGAGAGATCGCAGACAAGGTGTGTGTGTGCAACCGCAGCCACATTCTCAGCCTGTAAACACCCTTTCACCACATCCAGTCTCACCTCCAACACTTTTTCTCACCCTACCCCCCGTATGCCACTTATCTCCTCAGAATCATCTGTGGAACCATGCATTGCCAGCTCTAGGGTAATTAGCAGATGCATTGCAGCCAGCCATTGCACAAGCTCACTAAAACATGTTTGGTTCCAAAACAAACAAGCAGCTTTCTAGAATAACTTTGTGCATGGAATTCAATTATGAAGTTACAATAGATACAAATACATGCAAAGCAGACGCAACATGTGCACAATGGAAGCGACTCAATGAGTCTGACATCATTAAATTTTAAACAATTGCATTGACCTGCTTTGTTTAGGTTCTATTTTGGTTTGTGCATTCATGAAAATTCACTCAGTCTTTAAGAAAATATTGGTCATTTATAACGTATAATGAACGAAACAAAAAATCTGTGATGGAGCTGATACAGGGTTAATTTTTAAAAAATACAAAAAAATACTGTATGTACTATGGAACATGTGTCATGGGAAATGGCACGCAAAGCATGAAAGACATGCAGCCTACCATGAAGAGCATACTGTATGTCAGTATGCTCTTCATGGTAGGCTGTAAGGGTGGGATGGAGGGGTGAGGACAGAGGAAAAAAACATCCCTGTCCACCATGCCAGATGGGTACCTTTGCTGTTGTGAGAAGCCAAAGCTGGCTTCAGTCCAAACAACAGGCTCAGCAGCAGGATCTCTCCCCAGGGAAAAGGCCTATCTCTTGGTGTTCAGGTAGCAGAGGGGGTGGGGGGATGCTGGGATGCCATCCTGCTTCTAAACCTGGAAAAGGAAACTAATCCAAGGTCAAACAGGGCCACCGTGTTGAGTGAGACTTCACATGGGGATGGGGTATTCAAAGTGTATCCCCATCTCACTAACGCCACAGTCTTCATTAAAACCCTGCACCTGGGCCTGAGACTGATCCATGGGGAACCCCCTCATGGCCACCGCCAGTCAGGCTCCTAAATCTGTCCCCAGCCCCTTATTCACTCCCCACTTATCCCTCCTTCCTCTCTTATTTTAGCCTTTCTGCCGTTTTGGGTCAAGCTCAGAGCCACAATACTGAGCCAGTGCGCACAGGAAAGGGATAAGATAGGATTAGGGGGATAACAGAAAGCCAAAGTTGGCAAAAAAAAGAAAAAAAGAAAAGAAAAATGATCTCTCTGGTCTTTGCTTGTTGCTCTTACAATTAATAATGGGTTGTAATCAGAGGCATTTTTCACCGCCTGTCCTGGGTTTCAGGAGCCTGGTTCCCAGTTGTCATCCGGTGTTGAGAGGGTGACACAGGCCCGAGCCCAGCTAACACCTGATGAAAAGCCTTTTTTTTTTTTTTTGGTGTTCATCTCACATGCACAGGCATGGTTCACTACATGGGCTCTTTTCAGATGGAGCGCATTACAGTTCTGGCTTCATTTAATTATAAATGTGAGGGTTTTCAGGTATACTATACTTTTACATAAATATAAATGTGTATCATTACATTACTCATTAGATTCAGACCAGACATGACTCATTTCCAGCTCCAAAGTTGCATTTCTCACTGGTTATTGGTGAAGTGCCTTGGTTCATCTTAAAGCAAGCTTTTTTAGCTCACTTTGTCCCCCCTTTAACCTAACTTTTTTTCTGATTTGGCTGAGAGCAGATGAGTGGGGCTCTTGGGGACATGGTTAGTTTTTGGCCTATAGAGATACGCTGACCCATACTTTGTCCATGTTTAATATGAGCATCCACCGTTCTAATAGTAAGTACAGGCCCTGTTTATACTAATGTAGTATAAGATCAATTTCATCAGTAAAATAACCTCCATCAAGGGTTAGGTTTAGGGTTGAGTTAGACTGACATCCGACCCCTCCCCCCGGCAGTGTTTATATTGCTGGATAAAAGGATATCCTACATGTGAAAATCACATTTCAGTGTTGTAGATGTTTATTGTAAAGTATAATAACTCAAAGTTATTTGTGCTATGAAGGGATTCAAGTAGGTTTTGTCAGCAGGACCATGCCAAGAGTGTGTTTACACCAACCATTGCCGCTGAGTAACTCTCTAAGGCCAGACAGGCCAGCACTGGTGTCACGCTGGTCCAGTCATGGCCCAGTCTGGATCTGTGTTATTGTTACTGGTAGCATTACCGTGCTTAAGCTCGACAATGTCATTTGTAACAATAAGAACAAATTTGCTCCATGCTGTCTGCATGTAGCATGGACTTATAACTCTGCAACACAAAGTGCACACTTACAGAGGAACATGCCTGCACACAAAACACATATGTGCACACAGTCTCCCTACAGTTTGTCTCCTAAACACAAGGAGGCTCAGATTTCAGGCCTTGTGGTTTCCTAAATATATATCGAAGTACACATCAGGCTGTGTGTCACTAATGTTTACAGGAAAGTGATTTATGAGGCTTTTTGGGAAAAAGAGGGAACGGTGATATGGCGTAAATGACTTTCAGAGAGGCGCTGAAGAGGAGGTCAAGCTACCGTGGCCATTAAATCAACTGAAAATTCATTAATGAGGGTTATTTATCTAAGAATATAGCTGGGAGAACTTAAAGTATTTGATATCCATCATGGTGTATAATCACATCAAAGAGCCATTATTAAATTACCCTACACGATCAAGATATTTTTCTTTTTACGTCGTGGTTTGTTGGATGTCGAACCTCAGCATAAAGCTTCTACAGATTCCAGACATAGCTGCATGGCAGTAAGATAAACATAGTTTGCATGTTGTCAAATAAAGGAACCATACCAGACCTTGAGCGACTCTTCTATGCTGTCTTCATATAGTATGACAGGCTCTTTGTGTTGCACTTCATAGAGAGCAACTAGTCCGACTGGTAGGGTTCCATTTTATTTGGTCTGCTTTTGTGTGTCTGCATGTGTGTAGGGACTTTCTATCCGAGCACATGCAGTACATGACGAGCTCAAGCCACTTCACAGTTCTGCAGCCGTGTATTCTCAAAACATGATGTCTTTGGCAACAGCGCTGTGATGGAGGCATGGTGGTGGACTGTTAGTGGAGATAAAGAGGGAGATAAAAACCTCTTGCACACACAGAAAGAAAAGGACTCCACTTCATAGTTTAGCAAAGCTTATGCAGCCTTTCACAAGCGGATGCCGGTGTCAAATTTGGGCCCGAGCTTTTTGACATGATAGAGAAAACACACACGCATACAGTATGCACACAATAGCGAGTGGGTGATAATTAATGACCTGTACACTGAAAACCTATTTCAGTGCAGCTAAGGAGGCTGCAGTACTGCTGAACTGCATTGTCAGCGGTTTCTCAGAAGTCTAAACCAAACTGCTGAAGCCAAAACATCACTTCTGTGTCTCCTGTGTATTTAAATTTGGACTATAGTTTGAATTGTCCTTTCTGTAACTGCAGGGGAAGTGTGCTCAGATCTTTGACTTAAAATAAACATACAGAATAGGAATACTCTGTTACAATTTAAAGAGTTCTCACTCAGTGGCCTGTTTTGGAATTATACATCTTTTAGTTCTGTTTTTTAATCAGCTGATGTATTTCAATACTGCACTTAACTACACAACCAGGATGTTGCCCTGTTTAGCTTATGAAGGCTGATACAGGGTGTGTTTGCTTCTTTTTCGAACATGCCTGTATACCATCAGCGATCTGCCCAGTGTAACATTTAACATTTGGCAATTTGACATGGCCATATTTGGTCATAAGTTGTTATTCACTGTGATATTACCAGACATATAACAAAACGTAAGACTGTAAAAATAACACCCTAAAGAGGGAGCAGTAGTAAAATAATGCCCTGTACATGTATATTTTTGAGCTAAAACTGGCATGCATCAGTTGCTGCATCCGCATAGCGAGCAGTTTGCAGCAGCGCGGCGACCGACGACAACTTAAAGTCATCGACATTTGGGGACTTGAAGGAAGTACAGATGCTACAGGCAAAAAAAATCCAGAAACAATAAAAATATTGACAAGGAGAAGTGGGTGGGTCGTGGGATAAACTTTTCTAAACTTCTAGGGGAGCAATTGAAGTGACTACCAATGAGAGCGCGGGATACCAATGACTGACCTATTACAGGGTAGCAAATACATTAGAGGGTTACCTAAGCAACCAAGCCTGGACTGCTAGGAACCATCCGCCAGCTTCAAAAGGATGCACAATGAGCAAATCAGTCCCTGCGTGCACGAAGCTTAAGGTTTTTGATCATTAATGCTCTCAAACTAATTCTACTGTATTTATTGTATTTATGATTAAAGCAGTCATTGTTCTGATAATATGTTGGGGGTCACCCAGTGATCAGAAAAATATGAACCATATGTGCCATGCTGCATTTGCAAACCACATGAAACAAAAAGACGTAGGGGTGAGAGGAGGAGCGGGACACCAGTTCAAGCCGGATATGTCCAGAGTCAAACATACAGCGGAAGGTGGCCTGTGCTCAAACACCAAACGACCACCCCAAAGACACCCTGTGGTCCCACCAAAGACAAATGGACAGCTGAGGTTTGGTGGCATCTCAGAAAAATAGATCCAGTTACGGCGTGATGCGGAATAGCTCAGTCTTACGTTAGAAAATGAACTCTAGTGTTTAAGCTTGAATTGTAAATTTCATACCCCAAGACTTTTAAGTATGCAAGGAATTTAAACAAAGTAGGAAAATAGGACTGGAGGCAAAAGAAAAAAATCAAACCAAGCCATACTGCCTTGTGTGCTTTGGCAGAGAAAGATTTTTTTTTCCTTTTGAGTGTGAGATGAAGAAAGAGGTAAAAGGGTGGGAGTGTGGTGTTTATTGGTTTCTGCCAAGCCAGTCAGAGAAGCAAACACAAGCAGAGTGAAACCTGATCAGATGATACCATGCCTGAACTGGTGGCAGCACAGTGAAGAGTCAGGGAAAAAACACCGATAAACACACACACACACAAGCACAGGACACACACCTTCAAATAATCATGCGATGAACAGTCCACATATAACAATTTAGGGTAAAACCCACATTTGTCTGAGCGTGTTTTATGAAATGGGCACGAAGACGGAGTGAAGTGGATTTTTGTGAAAGTTTGATCAAGGATGGCTTTTAACTGTCTCCTCTGATGCAGGGAAAATTTCCAATTGAAGCCTACTAATTTCATCCCCTTGATCCCACTCTGCTGCTACACCCCACACACACACACACACACACACACACACACACACACACACACACACATACTCTGGCCCAGGAGGAAAATCCCTCTGTGGCCAGGCATTTCTTTTAAACTTGATATGCTTGTGAATCACCCCTAGTGCTGTAGTGCTGGTCCACTAATGAACACAGGGCCCACAGACAGAGCAGTCCATGCCCTGCTACGCTTCCCGATTGCAGTGGAAAACAGGATCCAGCTGCCCGGCACCCTGTCATTATAAAAAAAAAAAAAACTTCCAGAGCACCCTCTGCTTGCCCCTCGACCTGTCTCATCCCCTGACCACATCTCACCAGTCACGGCTCTAGCTGCAAACTTTGATCTTGACTTAACCTCTTGTCTTTAATTTCAGTCTCCCAGCTAGAGCAATAACCTGCATCTCACATTATTAAAAAGGTGAACTGCACCTGAGATGTTTGATCTTGCCCAGCTAAACCCTCATAGTCCAGCTCTTCAGGTATTTTCGTTGATATAGATGAGATAATTGCATGAAACGCCTCTTGTTTACATACAATGTCTCCCTCACACACTACACACATCTAATGATAGTTGTATCCTACTCCTGAGTACGATGGTCCTCGATCTGTATCTGTGCCAGACACCAATGTAAATATGGACGTGATGTGCGGAGGGAGGCAAAACAGGAAGTAACAGTGAGCACTCACTGGCTGGCATGAAAAGTCTCATCTGATAAACACATCAAAGTGCCGTGCCTGTGCTGTGTGAGGGTTGGCAGCGGGAAGGTGTAAAAAAAAAGGGACACAGACAGACACACACACGCATACACACACAAAAGACCGAGTGTGCACACTCTGATGCACACAAAGGCACACATGAGCGTTCACACCCAGCTGATACCAGCATGAGGGTAGAGGGAAGCCATATCTAATACGCTGAGTGAAAAGTAAACACAGCGCTGTGGCATCAGGGCGTCCCGCTTACTGACAAACCATCTGACTCAAAACAAGACGGGGCGAGAAGGCTTCCAGGAGCCTGGGGTGGGGCTCCTGCACAGGGTGAGGTTGGTTGGCCATAAAACACACACGTACAATGTCACACACACATTAAACAGGAACAAGAGTCAACTAGATATAATTGCTCTGTTGTTGTTCTGTCACTAGTAATTATAGCAGGGGTAAGGCAACAGTGATTTACAGCTGGAATGGCTGTTGGTGTCAGGTGTTATCACATTCTTCAAATCAGAATCCACTGGATCCACAATAATAGCTGCATTTTAATAGCAAATCCACGGGCAGGATCCACAATTACTATACTGAATAATGATGGTAGTAACGGGAACCTGTGCTGATGAAGAATTTTACCTCTCAAGCAGTGGCTGCTCGCCATTAGCCTGCAAGTTGTGAATAAAAGCAAGTCAATTTTATGAAGCCTTAAAAGTTACATTTCCTTCAAATGAGTTCACAGCGTATACAGCATGTGACACAACAGGTGTTCTCATCCCAGGGCTTCATATGATGTAGCGATCACCGTTACACTCACTGTATTTTGCTTTTTTTTTTTGGCCGCAGATTCCTTGGTCAGGGAAAACCTCGAGGTTTGGGTTCAAATAAGTTCTTTCACACCCATAACCCTTGGGGTTGGAAGACAAGCAGTTAGGAGTGACAGTGTTTTCTTATTAATACCATAACCTGTTCTGTCACACACCGTTGCCAAAGGATGTCTTGTGCATAACTGGGACATGCCACTGGCTATAATGGGACATGTTTATGCCCCGCGAATCGGAACAGCATGGACACACTCTATCCTCAGAGTGCTCTTGGAGATAAGCAAGAAAAACCTTAATGGTGGGAAAAGGTTAAGAAACCTCAGTGAGTCAACAAATCTGTCAAAGCACAGGATCCCAGACAGATATGCAACAAATGTCATGTGTACAGAGAAAAAATGATAGCAAGATAAGAATATGGAGAAACAGAATGAACCTGTTTTTAGGCAGGTTTTCAAAATACCAATAATTTTTTAAAAAAACGCAGAAACTGATCCCAAATTGAAGCCTATACTGCTACTTCCATGTTCAAAAATCAAAAAAAGTTCAATAATTTGTTTAAAAAATACATGTTTTGCTTTATTTTTTAGCATGTTTTTCAATTGGGAACCAGTGATGTAGAACATTCTGTAACTCTGAACCCCGCTGGACCACATTAGCATGGCCCCTTTCTGGTCTCATCAACCGCTGCAAGCACTTCACATTTAAAAGCCATTTGTGCACTCAACCTAAGTGCACTTCTACTGTACGCATAGAGCACTGAAACTATTATGCATGAACTCATTCGGTAATGACACAATTTTTTTGGAGGTGGAGGGAGGAGTATTTTGCCTACTGACACTTCATTGTGCAGACTGGAGGAGGTGGAGACATACCAAAGACCTTCTGATTGATGGATGATGCATTCTACCTTCTGTGCCACAAACAAAGAATGAGCACAAAAGTTAAGATCACAGAGTGAATTCATTATTTGAATGAGGTTTGGATCTACAAGAAGCTTTTTTCTTGTTTTTTTTTTTTATTTTCACAAGTTGTAAATGATGTCCCGTTCTGACAGCACTTTTTACCATTTGTGCAGTGACGTCCTCTCAGATTTGTTTGCAAACACGTAGCCACTCTGAAAATGAGCCTGGGTGCATGCGTGTACACTGACTGGCATTTAACAAACTCCACTGCTGGCTGTGTTGTAGACACAATAAAGGAACCTGCAAACACAGCAAAGGGGGATGTGACTTCTTCTCCACCCACACACAGTGCAACTCTTCTCTGCGGTCTGAAAAGTTTCACAAATCATGTTAACAAATATCCTGGGCTGAGCAGTCTGCGGTTTTCCGCTCCCAACTACAAGGAGCTGAGCGCTTTTGTTGTGGCCACACAGTTTCAACATGATCTCGGAGCATGTGAAAAATATTTGTAGCCATAAAGAAAGGCCAATTGGTATTAATGGTGTGGCACACAGCAGAGGCCTCGGGAAGTGTGCGTTTAAATCTGTGTGTGTGTGTGAGTGGGGAGTGTGTTTGGTCTGGGTCAGTCAGACACACTTGTTTCCCAGTAGGATGGATCTGATAGGGGCCACAGGGCAAGGAGCAGACAGATTCATCAGAGTCATCATCTCGGGGTGTCTGGTATCCCAGAGTGCAGTGGTTCAGCTGCCAGGTCTGCAGTGGCAGCCATGATGGGCTCCAGGTGGCAGTTTCAGATCTTCTGCACTGAAGCAGAGTACGTTAATAAGTGAATCAAATCTGTATCATTAGTTTTCTCAAAGAATTTGACTCAATTCAATTTTATTTATATAGTACCAAATCATAAGAGCAGGTGCTTTATGTTGTACGGTAAAGACCGAACAACAAACCAGAGAAAAACCCCAACAAAACAACTGTGAGCGAGCACTTCGTGACAGTGGGAAGGGAAAACTCCCTTTTAACAGAAAAAAACTTCCAGCAGGTTCAGGGAGGGGCAGCATCTGCAACAGCCCTGCATGTGAGAAGAAGCAGTTTACAGTTTTATTATAAAACATTTGATTCAGAATTGATAATTAATTGATAATGAATTCCTTGAATACCCAATAAGCAAGAAACACACCCGGTGCGCAGGAGAATTTTTATGTTAATACACATATTGCATCATAAAAGTGAGTGAACTGCCACCTCAGGTATCTAGGCCTGTTAAAACGATCTTATTCAACACAACAGAATTGCACCCACATATACGCATGCACGCACACACACACACACACGCACACACACACGCACGCACACACACACACACACACACACACACACACAGACACACACACAGAACACGCTGTAATGATCTCTGGACACTACACATCCTTGAGATACCACACTCTGAGTACTGGGATAGAAGCCATTGGGCTGGCTTTGTCAACGAGACCTGACGACTGTGTATCACGTAGACCATCGTTAAATACGTTAAATACTGTATACAGTATTTATGTATACAGTCTCAAAATTCAGCCCAACCCGAGACATTTATTTTAGGACAACTTTGAAATACTGATTAGAGTTGGAAGTATGATTCTGTGGGCTGTTAATTATTTGATCCACTAGTGAGCTACTGATTGTCAGGTGTGGTGTGTAATGCACTACATGGTGCAACACAGAATTAATGGTAGTAAGTTTGAATCAATCAGGAATTCAGACATGGAAAAACACTTCCCAGATTCACACTGTTTGTGTTTGAGGTTCTCTTTGGAACAGATAACATCAAATAAGCTTAGAGTTAAGCACAGATTTATTTGAAGACATGGAAATCAAAGAAGTGTAATTTTTATTTAAAAGCGAGTGCCTTGGAGTTCTTCAGTTTTGATGGAATTAAAACATACTTGCCACAATATGCTTTCCAGTTACAAAAAAAAAGTTCTTTAATCACCGTCAGTGTCATAGAAATGCTATTTAAAAAATACTGTAAACTTTGTTGTGGTTTCACAGGGTAAATAAAAAAGGAAACAAATGGAATCTACATTCCTCAGCCATTACACAATAATTCAAACTTATGAGGTGCTGTATGTGTCTAAACATAAAGACTACTAGTAGTGAAAATAACAGTGGGGAATTGATGTCTTCCACAGAGTTGAACCAAAATCCCCAGCTGGTTTCTAAATCCACGGGAGGAGTCCTGACTTGACCCCGTGAACCTGTGACAGGAATAACATCGGCCATTTCTAACCATTCATTTCCACCTCCACACCCGGCTGGCTTTCTATCAAAATATAACCAAGAACAGTGAAATTTTCTGCTTTTCATAACGTTTGGGAAAAGACTTTGTGACACCATTAACATTTTAAAGGTTAAAATGATTCAAACGTATTAAAATTGAGGTCAAATGTATCCAAAAACATAAAAGCAATGTGTTACTTTGTGTTCGGTACATAAGTTTGTCTAAGATTATTATCATATGAAAATAGAAATGTAATCCCAAGCAGAGATGTCTCATAATAAATTTTTGTCTTCTTCAGCATAAGATACCTTGTTAAATGTGAAATTTTGTGACAAGTTTGATTTAAAGCTGTTTGGACTGAAACAGCAGAAGCTCTTTTCTGCAATCAATCAAATCCAGCTGAAAGCAGTTATTTTTCTAACCTGACGTAAAGGTATGAAGGCAAACCTATAAATATACCTCTTCATTCACCTTAAAGACAGCCTACACTTCCTTTTGGAACAAGGTGCGCATGACTGTTCTTCATATATTTGCTGTGGTTACGTACAGTAGTGCTGACGGCCAAATGCTGTATGAGAAGTTACATAAAAATAATGTACTGACAAAAGTGACAAGAACTATCTATACACCATCCTGTATTGTTTGTCCTGTAGCGCTGTATAAATAAAATTGATTTGATTTGATTTGCTTTACTGCCCCAGAGATTGTGCAAATTATGATTGTTTTGTTTTTGATTTTGTCACAAAAGGTTCTGAAATCTTCATTGTCTTCCAAATGCGGGATTAGGATATGTAAAAAAAAAAACTGTTTAGAGCCAAAATAAGGTACTATGAAAACAGGTAGATGTGCAAACAAAGCCGATGTGCTGCTTGTATGGTGCTATGGGTAATAAGTGTTACAATGTATCTTGGCATGTGTCCCAGGGACACGAATCCTCAGAAAGGATTCAGACATATAAAAAGAGAAATGATGCATCAAAGCTGAATTTAGTCCAATTTCTTAAAATGTGGTACCTTGTAAAAATATGGCAAAATCTGTCTCATCATCAGCACCCCCACCACATTACAGTATATAAGTATATTTAGTAGGATTCAGGGACACATTTAAATATAATATTCCTGGGGTGTTTGATATAAACACGCATTTAGAAAATTTTATAATAACTGATGATTTAATGCAGAGTGGTGTATAAACAAAAAATCCATGCAAACTGAAAAAGAAAAAGAGAAGCAGCCAGCTTTTAGAGGTGGCAAGACTCATACTCAAGGATATCCTGCAGAGTGGGTCACAGAGGCATTTTTATAGTGGCGTTTTTATTACCTTGAAATATAAGTGTGACATACTTTACTGTCATTGCATGAAAACCGTGTTAGTATGGCATGGCACATGGCCAAGAACAGACAATGTGTAACATTCTGTACAGGATGCTCAGCATCCTGCCCCTCCCTGAGCAAGCGCAGGGAGATTGCCTTTAGGTGTAAATATACTCTTCAACTTGTCTCAGCTTATAGCAAAGAGAATGACTGCTACTAAACTGTATTAAGGAACTCATTCATTTCTTATTTTCTTAAACTGCTGTCATCCTTGATAACATCTTGCTTAGTTTGGCCCTGCTGTATTTACTGTTCCATTTGAAAATGATAAAATCAGAGTCTAAGTTAAGCTACACTGTAATGGGACCTGGGTTGCGCAGTGGTTACCTACCCTGTGTGAAGGTGCTTTGGCAGGTAGAAAGGAAAATTACTCAAAAATGCCTAAAACTAAAATGAGAGCAAGGTTGTTTGAAATAAATTATTCAGACTGGCAAATGAAACGAAATTCATGGTTATTCAAACACACTTGCAGTTATTTTGTCCTCTATTTTGTCCACGGTATTGGTGATAATTTTTAATTACAACTGCACATTTAGGGAAATATTATAACTATTACAGAGCTCACTCGTTTGAATTCTGAGTGTAGCTGCACTGAGTGACGGGTGGATGTCAGCACAGGTCATCTGTACCTGTCTGCTTGGTGTCACCTCAGCTAATTGTAATCGCTGAACTGGACCTCTCCATTGATTTGTTTGGGTTGGTGCCATTTTGAAACATTCTTAAATGTTATCTGACAAATTTACTGACATCTGTGCCCCAGTTTCCTGAGTGAGAGTCACTTCCAACTCTAGCAGGCATACATGTACGTGAAGTATAATTACGTATACAGATGCTATAGCTTATGGATGCAAACTGCAGACCAAGCTTGTTGCATTAGCTACACACCACCTACCATCGAAACAGTGTAACCTGTGTCCAAAGAGCAACCGCAACAACTATCTCTGCATATGGTCTTTACTAATCCTTGAATGTTGTACTGTGAAATGCTGCACTGTGTTAACTACATGAAAATGTTGGTTAACATGGTTCTGGGCAATAAGTGTACAATGTGGAAAAAGCTTCCCACCACAGCTGTCTTTTATGTGTAAGATGGTGTACCACTACAAAAAACTTGTCCTTTTTTGGAATAATAATTTTCAAATAACCACTGAACACATGAGATTTTGTACCTCAAACTGTGAAATTGCTGAAACAAAAACAAACACATACTAAAGACATAGTAAAACAATAAATATCATCAACTGCCAGCATTTTTTCCTTTAAAAAAAAAGAACTTCAAAAGAAGGAAATTTGCAAGTCAAATGTAACGCTTTTTGTGACATCTTTCTCTTGACACATATTTTTAGATCCGTGCTCTGCTGCTTGACAGCTGCACTGGAGCCAACACTTTAACTAGGAAAAGGAGGACGTGTGGTAACATGTCATTGTGATACAAATATAAATGCAGCGCTAATTCAGTATCAGCTTGTATTTCTTCTCTTAACAGGCTGGATTTGTAGATCGGTTCTTCTGTGCTACAGCAGTGTGTGATCGCAAAAAAACGTGTGTGCATTTGTGTGAGCTTGAGAGCGAGCGAGAGAAAAGGAGAGAGTTAACGTGGGATCCTGATCTCTCTGGGACTTACTCAATCCCAGCTGTAATATAAAACCTATGGGACAATGAGAGGCTGTACATTGCTGAGCCTTAGACAGGCCAGAAAGTCCACCCCACATGTTGTCAAACCATGAGGAATTTATTACTAATGTTGGTCAGCTGTAGCGGCAGGGGGCAGGGGCTTTTTTCCAGCGGGGGAAAAAAGAGAAATCATTAATTATCTACACCGCCACCCTTGATCATTCCCTGAATTTCAGCTGAGTTTATCTCCAAAGCGTGCATTTCCAGCCTGGCTGAATCTCTCCAAATAGCGTGTCCATTTATAAAGCTTGTAGCTTAAGAGTGAGGTCATCCACTGACCCAGCCCATGACAGCCAATGGTGTGAAGGATTGGAGGTAGAGAGAGCAGAACAAAGTAGACATGGCAGCAGCATATGTGCTGTCATCTGTATATTGGCCTTAACATTGGCCTTCGGGCTCTTTCTAGAATTTACAGGTACTGAAAAAAACAGACAGCAACTGTTGTTAAGAATGTGAACCCATGATGGGTGTTTGGATTAAAGTAATTTGTATTATTTGCAGTGTGTTGAAATTGCACTGGGTGAACATACAAAAGTAACAGGTAATGCTACCAGTAACACAACATG
>VUQK01028561.1:34847-47251 GCA_015106715.1 Bujurquina vittata | reverse complement strand
CTAAGCACTTGCTCTTTGACTTTATTAAAACCACCAGGGGGCATGGTGGTTCAGTGGTTAGCACTGTCGCCTCACAACAATAAGGTTCCTGGCTCAAACCCTTTCAGTATGGAGTCTGTTCTCCCTGTGCCTGCATGGATGCACTCCAGCTTCCTCCTATAGTCCAAATATAGGGAGATAAAGAATAAAGTGCTGTCTGAATGAATGGTCAGAATGCCAGTCCGCTTCATTACCAAGCAGATGTTGGATTTGGCTTGGCTTTAAGATACAGACGCAAACTGGGTCAATTTTACCGGAAAGTTTTTAGAGAGGCCATGAATGATCCACTGCTTCCTGTCATGTGGTGCTACATTATCCTGCAATTTGCACCTTGTGTTATCTGTCTACATTTTTTGTTAAATTCTGGGTTTTGCATTTTAGTGTGTAATTGTGCATCTTATTAGCTCTAGTGCAAGTGTTGCTCAGTTGTATGCATTTCAAAAGCTTGTCCAGGGATGGACATTGCAAGTGAGCTTAGACTACAAAAGCTAATGAAAACTCTAACCTGCAACCACATAACTGATTTAAATGTCAAAAGCTCCTGGACCAATGCAGGTAGAGGGTTTTTGAAACTGGCTTTAGAGTTTCTGTGGCTGGAAACAGTTTTGATAATCACACTGAGAATGAAGCAAACAGTGAAGCTGCACTTTGCAAAATGAAAGCAGTGACCTTAAAGATGCTAACAATGGAAGTCTGGAGAGAAGCAGGGTCCGGTGATAATTCTGTGTTTGTTTAGTTTGTTACACAGAAAGTAACCTTTGGCATCACACATAATGATTTCATCCATTGCTATTATAAAATATTGATTAGAAGCCTTTTCATTTGTCAGCCATGGCCCTTAATCTGAGCCTAACCTAGGCTCTTACTGACGATCTATAAACTAGATTGTTAAGAAGAAATTACATTACAGAATGACCTCACATTATTCCGGTGTAAAGATCAGGACTCTCTCACATACATGCATGCTCTCGGCTTTCCAGATAAAAGTGTGATGAGTGAGAGATTGCCCAAGTGGAACTGAGCAGCTCATTTCCGCAGAAAAGCGAGAGAAAGGGGGGAAAAAAGTGTTCTGACACCAGCCATTGCTTTTTAAGACACACAGATGCCGAATTGCACACAATTCGATAAAGATTAAGTGGGCTGCACCATCTGCTTTGAGCAGTTTTTCTGTTCTGTTCGGATAAATTAGAGCGCAGGCTAACAATAAGAGACACAAAAAAATATAGCAAGAACTTTCTCAAGAAGTTAACTTGTTCTTAAAAGTTACAAAATCAACAACAAGGCCTGCAGATAAATGAGCAGACACAGAAAACAATACCCTCATAAACTTATGCATGTTAGCCTAGTTACGCTTACATGTACACACGACACATTTGTTGTGTTCTTTGTAAATAGATTCTCATCTGCACCACAATTAATTGTCCCACTGTTTTGCTTCTAATAAAGCAGGCTCTGGTAAGAACACAAGTTCTTATTTATTATGTGGCTCCATAAACATTGTTGCAATGAAGCTCAATATCCACTGTGGATGGGTGATAAGGTACTGTACACTTGGGCATTTGCATGGGTCGGTCCTCATCAGGAGTTTTAATGAGTGTTTTAATGATTCACTGCACAAAATGAGCTGAGAGGATCTGATAAGGTTATTGACTTACAGAGACGTCCCGCTGAATGTCACAGTGTTTATCCTACTAAAAAAATCTTTGATTCTTAAACTTTTGCTAATGCAGACTTGATAAATGCTGCTCAAACATTAATCTGGACAGGCAGATTCATATTTTATGACCCCAGCCACAGTTATGTTCATACAATTTTTTTTTTAATGATTTTGCCTCCATAAAACCGCAGTGGATTTTAAATCAAACAGTGTAGATGTGACTGAAATGCAGACTTTCAGTTTTAAAACACTTTACAATAGCTGTTTAGGAATTGCAGGCATTTTTATACATTGTCTCCCAGTGCCAGAGGCTAAATTGTCAAATTAACATCATTTTAAATATAAGGATTGTTTTTAATACTTGGATGAAAATCCGTTGCAGTCAATGACTGCCTGAAATCTAGAACCCATGGATATCACCAAATGCCGCGTTTTCCTACTTTGAGATGCTCTGCCAGGTCTTTACTGCAGTCAGTTGCTGCTTGTTTGTGGGTTTTTCTGGCTTCGGTTTTGTATTTAATAAATGAAAAGCATTCTCTACTGGGTTGAGATCAGGAGACTGACTTGGCCATTGAAGAATATCCCATTTCTTTGCCTCGAGCAGCTCTTGGGTTGTTTTTGCAGTTTGCTTTGGGTCATTATCCATTTGCACTGTGAAGGATTGTTCGATCAGTCCATCCCAGCTGTTATAGGGCGAGAGGTGGGGTACACTCAGGACAGGTCGCCATCCTGTCGCAGGCCTAACACAGATTCATATGATATTGTACATATTTTTTTTCTGTCAATTCATCTGCTACAAAGACGGAAAATTAATCATTCAAACACGTATTGGCTGTGTTTTTGGGATGTCATAAACATTTTTCGTCAAACACATCAGTGAATCACACTGTTGCACTGGCTGGCGTGTTCCTCTGTCATGTGAAACATGAGTGCTGTGGTTTATTTTAAATCAGTCATACACATGCAATGCTCTTGGCAGAGAGCTCCAATTCTGCAGCAAAAATAGTTTCCATTAAGCAGTAATGCTTAATAGAAAATTGACCAAGCAGATTAAGGTAATTATTTAGCCCTTTTAGCTGTGCTACAGGCATGGCTGCAGGGATGGCAGTGTCTCCTGGTCAATTTGTCAAACAACAAGGAAGCAAACTGCAGGCAATAGAGGATCAATGTTAAAGACTTTTACAATTCCCTGATTTTTCTTCTTGTGCTTAAATTATTTCTGCTTTCGGGTAAAATAACTCAGCACAAACTGTCATAAAATTGGGCACATATCTTTTCATCCAGTCTATCAACAGATTTAGATTTCATTTTGTCAGATATTTTGTTTGCCTTCCTGAAAACATCCATCTCTGCCACCCTCAGCTTTGCATTTTGTTTATTGGGAGAACAAAAAAAAATATAAATATCACCAGCCAAGACACATCTTTAAAGCATCTTTTAATTATTAATAAGATACATCTGTAAACATGCAGATTAGTGTGCTTGCAGGCGATTATTACATGAGCATGTTTTAGGCGGTGGCAAGTTAGTTTTGAAATTCAAATGCCCAAACTTAAGGACTCTATAGTCATAGTCCGTTTGACTTTAGTGCCACTGACATTCGAAACACACATTTCCAAATAAAACCTCTAAGTGAGGTCAGCCTCCTTGCTTGTCTGACATGCTTGCATTTTCCCATGTGCAGGTTCAAATAAATAAATAAACAAATAAATAAATACAATCTGCTTAAAATGTTAAAAAAAAAATTTTTCCTCCTGGTCAACCAGGCAGAGCAATTTGCTATGACAACACCCGTTGTACATGGCTACATAAATTATCATAACATCACAGAGCTGACTGCACTGAGAACAGGGTGCATGAATATTACAGTCGTGTATTTTATTAAAGATATTTACATATTTCATAAGATATTAAAATGGAAATCATGACAATTCCACCACCCCCCTTTAAAAAAAATTAAACATTGAATAATTGTATTATTTTAATAGCAATCAGAGCTCTGAGGCCAACTAAAATGTATTCTCATCAGCTAGCTGCTAATTAATTCACTGTTTGAAACTGCAGGAATCACTACACATGGTGATCTGCAGAGGTTCACTTCCCTCACTCAGGAGCACAGTGTTAGGTGTCTTTTGCTGTCATTCACGAGTGCCGTGAGCTTTAGCCCAGACTGCAGGAATGCAGAAGCATTACTTCAGATCATTATTGCTACCAGACTGGATGCAAATAAACTACTGAAGTGAAAAGAAGTCATTGTACTCTTCGGATGACATACGGTGACATATCTTTTTTTTTTTGTGACATTTTGAAACAGACCAGAACAAAATCTGTGTCATCAACTGAAGACTGGAGCTCTTTACATGTACCTGAACCAAAAAAAGGATCAATATTTGAAGCATGTTCTGCCCTTACAGAGAGAATCTAAAAACAGCAGCAGGTAATTTAAATCAGCTCCAAGAGGGTGGGTCTGTGACAACTATGCTTGTGATGCATGATGACTGGGTGTCTTTGATTGGACTGTCACGCCCACGGTTTCAATCAAGACTGCACTTGTGGGATGTTTTAGCATAGCCTTGTGGGTAATGTGTGATGTAGATACAAATTGTGGGCAAAAAAAAAGCATCCCATGTGTTTTGTAAAACACTTTTCCTTGGCCTTAATAGAAAACATCAGCTCATGCGATCAGAGAAAAGATGCTAGTGAGAATTCAGTGACCTGTGTTTTCTTACTATGTGGTTAGAATGTAAAATAAAATGTCTGCGTTCATATTTTTTCTTCTCACTGATGGGATCCAGTTTAACTCTAGCTTTGATTACTGCGTGGACTAAAGTAACTAGTGATTAGTGATGATCTTAAAGGGTGACAGCAGACGAGGACGTAACCAATGCAAATGGAGTTAAGCTACTGTACTGCTGACTTTGATCATTTTAATGTTGCTAGTAATCTTCATTCACATGCTAGTACACAGTGCAGCCGCTTCATCGCTAGCATATTTTACACAGGATTCCCCTGTGGGTTTAACTCATTGTTGAAAGCCCAGAATGTACCAGGATATTAGCAAGTTATTCCGTAAGATGGCAAATGCAATAATTTATATGACTGTGAGCTGTAACAGTGAAGTGGTGCATTGCTTTGAATTGTGGGATATAATTTCCTTTCCCTCCGTTTGGAGTGCTGCAGAATGACATAGGGTATGAAACGATGTACTGAGAGGTCAGCCTGCTCTTAACACGGTGTCACCTTGATTCTTGCGGGTCATTTCACCTGTAGTGACGTGGTGGTGGTGGTGGTGGCGGGGGGTCACATAGAAACAGCAGAGCTGAAGTAAAAACAGCATTTTGAGGTTTAGGTAACCCTTAAAAAGTGAAATGTTAAAAAAGACAAAGAGTTTATTAGCCATTTATAAAGTTAGTGGACACAGCCACCCATTTGTTTTTGGTTTTTTTTACATTTTATTTTATTTTGGACTGCATTTTGAAGCTTCAATTTAGGTGTTTTGGCCACTACCACGGTGCTTTTTGGAGCTGGAAGTTGCCATATTTAGGTGAAATGTTATCTGAGCAACCTTGGTTAGCAGGATGCATCCACAAAGTGTATGGGTGCAGTGGACAGACACATCAATCTGCCTGCCAGTTCTAATTAGTTAAAAACATAAAGTAGAATTTTACTGCGAGCTACAGCTGTCCAGTGGCAACGACCCTTAACCTCAATGCTAAAACAGGTGAGCTATGGAAATTAAATCCTCCCACTGTGCATTTGCTGAGAAGGGAGAAATTAGGCATGGGGATTAGAAATGTTTCTTTCTGTTTTTTGGGTTTTTTTTGTATTAGGTGGTTTTATCACTGGGTGTAGGTAATAACATGGGAGTCTATGGGGACTTACTAATTTTGGAGCCAGCCTCAAGGGACAATTAAAGTAACTGCAGTTTTTTTTGCACTTCCATTGGCTTCATCTTTCAGCCCCAGGGGCTGCCTCCTAATCTGATCTTGAAGTAAAAGCTTGATTTAAGCTTAAATGCTTGTATGCTACTTGGCTCATTATGTAAAACAAATCCATACGATAGCCAGAAAATATGATGTCTAAAAAAAACTAAAGCTTATTGTTGTGTTGAATGGCAGAGTGTGTTTTGATTCTGCAGAAGCTGGCGATTTAATGTATTTTTGGCCAAAATCAGCAATGCCTTATAGACAGATTAATGGAAGGTGCTGTTTACAACCCAGAGATTTGATTCGCAAGCCAAAGAAAATGTCACATAAAATGCAGGATTATAATGACACTTTTTTCTATTGTACATATTGTAATACACATCCACTTCTGCTGATGGATCTTTGCTCTAATTAGTCAACAAGCTCTGCTGCAAATGTGGCTTCATTATTTATGCCACAGTGTGGGCTGGCACAGTGTGCCAGGCCAATGCTGATGTTGTCACAGCTCTCTGGCTGCCAAGAAAGGTCGATAGTTGCCGCAGATTACTTAATGACACTTTATAAACAAGTGAAGAAGAATCTGCTGCAGTGAAAACAAGGAGGGACCTCTAAGTAAAAGAATCCCAGTTGATTTAAAGCTAGAGTAGGCAACATATTTTTGTCTCATTGGACAAAAATCCATAATTATAGCATCCTCAGCTAGAAAGACGGCCAACTCCCAAATTGATGGTTCATGAAGAAGTGCCCTGTTCACAAATGCACTGTGAGAGCTAAGAAAACACTGAAAAGGCTGTCATAATACTCCACATTTCCATGTTTACACACATACAAAAATAACCTTAAGCATTTACAATAAACTGATTTATACAATAAGCGTGAAAATATATAGCAATATATAGCGATAAAAAAAATGATCATCAACATTTTGTATTTACCTTAAAGCACCAGGCCAAGCAAGGCTCTCATTGGCTGAACAAGAAACAGGAAGTGCAACAGAAAGACAAGGTAAATCAGGCCATCTATAAATTTAATAAATTAATACAACAGTGAGCAGTCACCTTTGAAAAAATATCAATGACACAAAATCCAGGTACATCAGATGCTCTTGATATAAAACTGCAGGTGTTTCTTGACAAAAGGTTAGGCTAAACTCAGGAGTCAAAATAAAGCTTACATTATACGTGCTGTATAAGCGCTTTGAGTGCTCAAAATAGAGTAGAAAAGCGCTATTTAAGAGCTAGTCCATTTACCATTAGCACTATTGCCAGCTCCAGGTCTGGGCTAGGCTAATAACACAGTTTTATACTCAAACAAACTGCATACACAAACAAAAAGATACAAACAAACAAAAAAACTTTATTTACAGCACATAAAACAAAATTTGTTAAGCTTCCTGCTGGGTGCTAGAAGTTTGCATAAAGATCACGTGCATTTTCATAACAACGTTGAATTGTTAAGTAAACCGGTCTGAATGAAACATGCATGTACATCATCACACAAACAGCAGTTTTTAACATCGATATGTTTCGAAAAAGAGTTTGATTACGCGTCCCAATTCTTGTGACTTTTATGTCCATTTCAAAATACTAAAATAATAACCTTTCCACATATTCTAATCATCTCTAGGCTTGGTTTTCACACGTTATGATATAAAGTAGTATACTGTAGACAGCAAAAAACTCCACATAGGAAGTTAGTGGTGGTCCAGTGATTTAATAAGGGGACGGTATTGATGCTCAAGCTGGTCTGGTGGGAGGGGCTTAGTACAAAGGGGGAGAGCTGTTTTCTCTTTTTTGTACCTTCTCTAGATTTCTGCCTACTGCAGCTTTAAAGTTCAAGTTGTTAAAGGCAGTCAGCTTCATAACAGCAGTGCACTACCCATTCGTTTCTGTGCAACTTCTTTCTTTCTCCCCTTTAACGGCCTTCTCCGTGAAGCCTCTGTGGAGATAAAGATGGGATTGGTATCTACTTTTTTATCTTTATTAGGATGTTTTAAAGTGTCATGGCACTGTAGTATGCCTCTGCTGCGCTAATGCTGCCATCACTCATGCAGTAGCAGAGAAGCCCACACCACTGAACTCGAGGGTAAGAGCTAAATACGAACCTTTCCATCAAACACGGAGGCTAATTTAGTCGACAGGTGTATAGGTGTAGGCCGAAGGTCAGGCCTCTCTTTACCATATGTATTACACATTCTGTGCTCTAGATTATCCTCCTGAGACAGTGTTCCCCACATTAAACTTTAGTGCACTACAGCGTTGGGGTGAGATTTAAACTCTACATATGCAGAAGGTCGGGAAGCTTATCTGAGTTCTGACGATGACACGCACAAACATGATTTTGATTGTGCTTTTCTCCCAAAAGAAAAGACAGGTGAAAAGGCAGCACTGTGCTATCTATACTATGAAGACTTTATCATAAGAAATAAAGAAATAAAAAATAAAGAGGGTGGGACTGAACTTTGACATAGACCTGTCAGGTTAATTAGTCACCGCGTTTGATGATAATGTGCGTGTAGTATTTAGAACTCTTCGGGGACTTCAGCCAAAACGACTTCCTACACAGAACAAAATTATGAGGAGCAAAATTTTGCAGCCGTTAGGCATTGTTTGCCGCTCTGCTGTCATACCCAGTATGTTGGAATCATTGAACCTGGAAATTTGAATATGACCCGTTTTCTCACAATTTAATACCAACCTGCTTCCAAATAATCAGATTGCGTTTACTTGCAGCTCCTCTCCTTTCCAGTAACAGTAGCACTGACAGTGAAGAGAATATGGACAGGTTGTGTATGTATGCCACATATTTTATTTATGATTGTCATTTTTTTGTTTTTGTTTGAGTTTTGTTAAGTCAGCTTGTCTGTCAGTCACACAAGCACCTGCCAAATCACAGCTGTCTTGCGAAGGAGGGATTGAATCATGCGTATGGTGTGTGTGTGTGTGTGTGTGTAGATATGTGTGTGTGCTTGCATGCAAGACTACCAGAAACTAGAAAAAATTCTTTCACAATTCTAAATGACATTTCTGTGGCCACAGCTTCTTTATTAGAGTTTCCATGGTGATGCTTTATTTTTCAGGAAACAATAATATGACTAGGCCCAGTGCTTATAAATCTTATACATTTAATTGTTGTTGGCTTTTGGTTGATTTCCCCGGTGTGGGAGGCAGAGCTGGTGAAGAATCAGGGGAAATAAATCAGTGAAACAATGAGGTGACACCTCAAAAGAATGCACTATATTACTGTTACATCTTACAGTCTGCATGTACAGCACGTTAGATACAAACCAACTGAAATCTGAGTTCTAAGTATACGGCTACAAGATGTTTAAATACAGCTTCAGACTCTAAATGAAGCAGACGTGTTGTCAAAGGGAAGTGGAAATGCAGCTATAAAGGTCAGGCTGTTAATTGGGTTTCTGCCTGAAATGATTTCCTAATGTTATGTAAACTAAAGCTGCTCTGGGATCACGTTTCATGGATAAGAAAGTAGCTCATAAAGTGTAATACTATCCTCAGTGTCTGGAACAACCTTCTATAATATCAAAACACTGCTGAAATCATTGCTGAAAAGTGTTGGTGCAATGATAAACAGCTTCGGTGTGAAACACAATGTATTAGTACGCATGGGAATGATTGGGAAAACATATCACTGCTGGACAAATACGCTCACCAGCCACTTAATTCTTTTTGGCATCGATTCAACAAGGTGCTGGAAACATTCCCCAGAGATTTCTGGTCTGTAGTGACATGATGGCGTCACACAGCTGCCGCAGATTTGTTCCTACAGTATCTCTTGGATTGCGATTTGGTGGCTGTGGAGGTCATCTGTGAACGGTGAACTCACTGTCATGTTCAACAAACCAGTTTAAGATTATTTGATCTTTGTCACACGGCATGTTATCTGACTGGAATCAGCCACTAGAAGAAGGGTAAACTGTGGTCATAAATGAATAGACATGGTCAACAACAATTATCAAGCACACTGTGATATTTAAATAATGCTCACTTGGCACTCAGAGGCCTAAAATATCTCCTACACCAAAAACAGCCTGAGCTGTTGGTACATGGAAGGATGGAGCCATGGTTCCATATTGTTTTTGCTACCATCAAAATGCAGAATCACAAATCAAGACTCATCACACCAGGCAACATTCTTCTAATTTTCAGTTTTATTTTTTGCAAACTGTAGCTTCAGTTTCCTGTTCTCGGCCAACAGGAGTGGCACCTGGTGTGGTCTTCTGCTGCTGGAGCCCCTCTGCCTCAAGTTTTGACATTTTCTGTGTTCAGAGATGTTCTCCTTCATACCTTGGTTGTAACAAGGGGTTATTTGAGCTACTGTTGCCTTCCTATCATCTCAAAGCAGTTTGTATATTCTCCTCTGACCTCTGGTAACAAAAAGACATTTTCTCCTAGAGAGATGCCGCTCACTGGATATTTTCTCTTTTTTGACCATTCTCTGTAAACCCTTCTGGCACCAACAACCACCAACAAGCACGCCACCAAAGTCTCTTAAATTACTTTTCTTCCCCACTGTTGTGCTCAGTTTGAACTTCAGCAGGTCATCTTGACCATGTCTAGTTGCTGCCATGTGTTTGGCTGATTAGAAAATAATGCAATAATGAGCAGTCGAGCTGTCACAAACCGGGCCGAAAGGCTATGACAAAAAAGGGAGATGCAAAGAAATGCCAATAAAAAGGTTATTTTATTTGAAATTAAGGGAACAGAAGCAGAACTCAAACTAATCATGATACGTGTAGTCAGTACAATCAGTGGTGTCAATGAGTGAATGAGTGGAAAAATGGTGTATGCAATGTTGTCAAGTGCAAGAAACCAAACCAAAAGCCAAAGTAGTGTCTCAAGAAGGAGAGCCTCTCATCAACCAACCGGTGAGAACTTATGTAGCGCGCAGGCACACATTGGGCCCGGGTGTGCCAGTGTCTGATTGGCAAACGAGCCACTGCAGCCCTCTGATGCTTGTAAGGAGACCTGCACACAAGCAGGCCAAAATGAAGGCAGGGCAGAGTGGTTTGTCACAAGCCTAACAACATAAAAAAAGTGTACCTAATAAAGAGGCCAGTGAGTGTACATACACTGTCCAGAGAAGACCGCACGATGAATATATCTGTGAATTGAAGATAGTTTGCACCTCCTACTGCTTCAGGACAAACTGCAGAGAAAATCAGAGTTTTGGATTTTTTCATTAAACGTCCAGTACATGTTTAAGTTTCCACTGGGCGATGAAGTGGAAAGATGAAAGTGAGGGAATAAATTATGGCACAAAACCATTTTCTCTGAAGTTATCTTAAAATTCTTTGCAGCAGTTCACTCAGTAATGTCTTCTTGTTTGAACAAAAAACAGCATGCTTTTACTGCACACTGAAAGGTCTCTCTGATTATCACAACTTTCACATGATCTTAAAAAATAAAAGCAGCAGCGGGAGAATTTTTTCTTGCTCGCAGGGCCTACTGGGACATGTAACAAAAGCTGTAAGGCATTAGTACTGAAATGAATTTTACAGGTGACATACAGTGCACAAAAGGTGGAGTAACAAAGAAATCCTGTTGTGGCACACTAGAGACAGTGCAATTCTTTCTCCCCAGAGTGTGACAACTGCCTTTGAATCCTTTCATACTTCAGTGACTCTCTTTTCAACTGATTGTAATCATTTGAATATATTAGCCCAGAATTTCTAACATGCTAGCAGCTTAAAGGCCCCGCATGTTGGATCCCCAAATTCATGTAAGAATGGATGTGATGCTCGCTGTTGAAAGAAAGAAAGAAAGAAAGAAAGAAAGAAAGAAAGAAAGAAAGAAAGAAAGAAAGAAAGAAAGAAAAAAAAGAAAGAATTCCCTGTCTATTGAGCACATTTGTCCAATAAAAGACCTGGATGACTCAATCATCCTTGAAGAAATCCTTTCCACTGGATGGTACAAATGGTACAAATGCAATAGGAAACACAATATTGAATGAAAGACCTTCCTGCAATGGGAGCCTACCAGCTGTGGTGCCCATTGACATGCTAATATTTAAAACCATGTGCACTCAATAGTCATTACTACATTATTACATGAGTAGTCATGGGTCTCATCTTCAAACTTAACCTTCATTTTGATGTCAGACACACACGTTTGAAGCCTCATGACTGTGTCTTTGTTGTGTTGGCAAAATCTGTCGGCAGAAATCCAGTCAGACTCCAAACTGCATTTGTGGTTTTTGTCACTACATAACCATCATAACACACACACACACACACACACACACACACACACACACACACACACACACACACACAAAGACAGATTCACAAGGTGACAGCGAAGCCAGACATGCTATTAAGGCTGGTAAATATGCTTAAGGAAAAGAGAAAGAATTTATCAGTCATTTGCATATATAAATAGCTTGTAGTCTTTTTTTCATGTCTTTGATTTAATTGAGAAATTCACTTGGTTGCTGAGAGCTGGATTAAAAGATGTCACTTTTTTTGTGTGTACCCTCAATATGAAGATCCAGAAGCTGTTAGCCTGTTTTAAATATTGAAATTGGGGAAGCTCCCGTTGCTCTGTCAAAAGGTAACAAAGTCCACCAACCAACAACTTAATATTAATAAGATGTGGGTACTTTCAGCTGGTCCTACTTTCTGAGGCATCACCGCAGCAGATGATTCAGCATCTTTGGTTTGGCACAGATTTTACACTGGATGCCCTTCATGACAAAACTATCCCATTTATCCAGGCTTGGAACTAACACTGGGAATACACTGGGTTGTGCTCACTGAGGCT
>VUQK01028561.1:23070-33181 GCA_015106715.1 Bujurquina vittata | reverse complement strand
GATTTTCGCGCATAAAAGAAAAAAAACCCCACAAAAAAGGAGAACGGGGATGGGGGGAGATGGGGGGGGGGGGTAAAAAAGGCAGACCAGTGTGGCTGATAGCTTCGTAATAGCATAACTGCCTTGACCTGTAACACCCACTGTCCCTCAGTGGCCTTCCTCTATTCTCTCCATCCTTTCACTGCACCAAAGCTGTATTTTGAAACTGACAGTGAATACACGGTTATATAAAGCAGGGATTCTTAATCTCTTTCTGGTTTCAGGGACCGAAATGTCCTTTTTGTCTCACAGAGGAGTAAAGAATGGCATCGCCTACTTGGGCTCCACTTAAAGCAAACCTTTCTACAGGAAAACTGAGAATATAAAAACCCTGTTTTTCTTTTTTTTTCTTTTACAAGATCAGCTATGTCCCAGGGACTGACATGGCCCCCCTACCCTCCGTTTGAGGTGTGTAACCCAGATACAATCAATACTGTAGCGTCAGGAGAGAATGTAAGAGAAGACAGCAAGAAAATGAGACACGTGGAAATATGTCAGCTCCCCCTGCGTGCAGCTGCAAATCCAATGAGATGTGAAACATCCACATCACAATGCACAGATTTCAAGAGACATTCTTTTCTCATCACACACACACACACACACACACACACACACACACATGCACATGTTTTAATCAGTTGTCAGTGTTTCTTTTAATTATAGTCACATAGAATTCCTAGTATCCGTATTATTACGTCTTTACACAAACGGTCCGTACAATGACAGGGGAAATTGATACAAAATTGGTTGAAAATCAACATTGTTACTTTCTGACACACACACAAGGCCCTCATTGGACCTGACAGATTTGTACAGCTTGGAAAACGTCAGTCCTGAGATTAGACTCATGGGTTTTTAATACTGCTTATTTGTGTGGATTTTCTCACAACAAATCAAAATGCACATATATTTCTTCTTCTTCTTCTTCTTCTTTTTTTAGGCAGAACTGATCTGTTTACAGGAGAAAGAAGCATTTAAAATAAAGAGAATGGCCTCATGCAAATGATCTCAGGACAAGATGCTCTCTGTGATTGCCCCCCCCCCCACCACCGTTTTTATTGTAGTGCGGCTGCTATCAGACAGATGTGTAGGTCCAATGCAAAACAATTTAACTGGACAAATACTATCTGTGAGAATAAGGTGCAGTCCTATCAGTTCATCCCCATAGCACACTCATGTACACACATACACTCAAAGATGCACACTTTTATCCAAAATGCTTTACAAGCTTTAAAGTAATTTTAAAAAACAAAGAACAGTTGCAAGTAAAAAGTTGCTTTGTTGGCTCATATGTTCTATGGCAATATACTCTAAGAATAAGGTCAGTCTCTCTGTGGAGCTGACTTCTGCTTTAGCAGAGATCCAGTCTTTTTGTAAGGTCATACAGAGCTCACCCGACTGACCCCGCTACTGTTCTTGTGGCAGTCAGGGCGATAATTAGCTCTCTCCAAATAGATCTCTCCATTTCAGTCTTCTTTTCTATGCACATAATTATATTGTACTATGCCCCCCAGTATTTTCTTCACTGCTGTGGAATCTATCATCTCATATTAGAGCTAAAACCCACTTAAACTTTTGGAGAAAAAAAAAACAACTACCTCTGCGTAGCAATTGCACTTTATATCTCGTGTTTTAGTGGGCAGCTCAGACCTCACATTCTATTGATCCTGATATAGTGCACGTGCACGGCCTTGGCTCGTTCACCAAGGAGTCCATTGTCTCAGAGTTTGAGTGGTAGCTCAGATAGTACTCTTGTAACTGAGAGTTAAGATCCTGTTCCTGCTTGCGGGCCTTTTTCCTGCGCTTATGGTTGACTGAGTGCTGCTGCAGCTGCCTCATGGTGTTGGGGTAGCGCCTCCACGAGACATAAATAACCAGCAGAATCAATGACACTGACAAGAACAGGGCTACGCTGCCTGCAATGATTTTATGGAAAGCCATATGTTCAAACTGTAGCTCAGGGATAAATGACGTGGGGGTTTCAGGAGAGCTGTGGGCTGTAGAGCTCATAGTCGAGGACTCTGTTGTCTCGCTGTCTGTCCTGCTAGGCTGGACAGTTGATATCTGTGCAGTCAGGTCTGTAACATCAGAGGGAGACGGCTGAGCTGTGATGTTCACAATTTCAGTTGAACTCATAATGATGAAAGCTGTGGTTGAGAACACATTTAACATGTCCATGCATATTGAGTGGTTTCTCGCTACGTCCACCACTCTTTCGCCCTGCACAGACTTGGGACTGCTGCATATCATGCTGATGTCTTTGGAGTCTTTGAAGGTTCTGAGCCATCTCATGAGAGGGCAGATGCTGGGGCTGCAGTCCCAGGCATTACCTGCCAGGCTGATAGTGGTCAGTGAGGTCCACGCTGCCACAGCTTCCACAGGCACACTACTGAGCTTGTTTGATTCAAGGTTCAGTATTTGTAAGTTTGGCATACACTGGAAAACAGCCGGATCCAAGATTTGGATTTCATTCCCTGAAAGGTCCAATTTCTGAAGTTTCTGCCAAGTCCACGGCACGCCTTGGTTGACAAATCGTATGCGGTTCCACTGCAAATAAAGAGCCTGGAGGTTGGTAAGGCGTGGGAAAATGAAGAAATTAATCCTGGTAAACTGATTGTGCTCTAAATGAATTTCTCTCAACTTGAACAGCCCCAAAAACGTGGTGCGGGTGAGGCTCCGCAAGCGATTATAACCCAGGTCGAGAAACTCCAGGCTGCGGCATTCCAAAAAAGTACGCACAAGGATCTGTTTCAGTCCATTGGACCTAAAGTGAAGATTCTGTAGCTTGCGCAGCCCATAGAAATGTCCCGGATGAAGAGACTGCAGCTGATTATAGGATAAGTCCAAATTTCTCAGGTTTGGTATAGCACTGAACGTGTTATTGTGCAGATGGGATATTTTATTTGAGCTGAGGATCAGTTCCTTTAGTCTGCGCACCCCATGGAAGGCTAAAGCATCAATAGCATTGATGGAGTTATGGTCCAAGTAAAGCCAGATAAGCTGATTGAGATGAGCAAAGTGGTACGGCAGTAGAACCTGCAGGTTGTTATAACGCAGAGACAGACCTTGGCATCCCGTGGTGATGTTTTCTGGAATGTCATAGAAGATGCCGGACTCGCAATAAACAATCTTCCCTTCACAGCGACAACTCACGGGGCACATCCTCTCCCCCTTGCTGAGCAGCAGCAAAACAGCTGCCTGCAGAAGAAGACATGATAACCGCCAGTCCAACATCACAGAACCTGTTGGGGGTAGAGTGGAGCACAAGCAATCAAAGGGATGACATGGTTTAAGAAAATGTGTGCTCAAGGACACTTAAATAAGTGAAGGTAATGAATTCATTTTTCAAACAGGAGATCATGTAGAGAGGAGCAGCTTGAGGTCTGATGTCTCAGACTCTAGACCTGCTTCATGAAGAATTGATAACAGTCTGACGTCAGCTACTTTTAAGGTATGCATATGCGATTATGTTCACACAAAGAGAAAAGCAATTTTAATATTTAGGTAATAACAGTCGTTATTATTTAAAAGGAGAGATACCTAAATGACAATCATCTCTGCTTATCTTTAGGTACAAAAATAAATAAATCAAATAAATCAAATTCAGTTTGGGAACTAAGAAATCTGCCATTAAAAACTAATCCTTGCTGTCGTCTTGGCTACGAAGAGCCACAGGAGAGGGAAACTGTGTCGTGAAATTGGGAAGAACATAACGACTTACCCATCGTTACTGAGGGAAGGAGTAATCCTCTAGGGGGGGAAAGAACAGAAAAGAAAAGAAAGACGATAAGGAGCGCGTTAAACTGCTCTCAGCCGCAGTTCATGCAGCTTCAGAGTTGCACGCTGAGCATTACTTGAGCAGCAAAAGCAAGTTTTCCGCAGCGGTCCAAACCCCCTGGTCCCTGCATGCCGCTCAGAAATAGGACGCCTTCACACCTGGGTCGTACTTGGAGTCGCCACTATAGTCCAGTCGGCTGTGTGCGCAATTACCCATTTGAGCGCCAACAGACTGATGCACAATCCTCCGCTCTGTGCCCTCTCTCTCCGTCTCCCTCTCTCTCTCTCTCTCTCTCTCCTCAGAGGCGTAGGCGTCTTCAAACACACACAGTGTAATAAGCTTACCTCCAGCCACGCATGCCTAAACCCAGCTATTAATGAATGAATTAATTAATTCAAGGTATTAGTTTTGTATCTATTAATAGTTCGTTTTTTTTTAAAAAAAACCCTGGGTTGAATTAAAACTACCTAAAGCTACCACATTCTTAAATTTGCGCTTTCTATTTATTTTACTTTATTTCTTTTTCTATTTTTTGTCAGATTTCCCCTTGTTTGCTTTGCCCTGGTGTCCCCCGATGAGAGCTTCACACACACAGTTGAAATTTACACAGTGCAGAGCATGATGATTGCAGAGACGATAAACGGGGAAAATAGTCAAAACAAGAAAGGGTGGTGGTGGGGGGGCTGTGATCCAAATGCGCCAGTCATTCAATACTTGTAATCATTCATTCAGTTAAAAAAACAAAAAAAACAAAACAAAACAAGAAGCAACAAAAAATGGATAATCAGTGGCTTCTGAAAATCACAATTATTCCAGCACCATAAGTGTGATGTTGACACTTTAATGTAGATAAACAGTCAACACCTCTTGCTGGCTAGAAATGTTCCAGACAGTAGGATTATGAATGGCCTTTGTGAAGTGTTCACTCAACACACAGCAGAGGAACAAAGGGGATACAAAACATACTGAAAGTGGGAGGGGATGAGGATACCTCTAATTTTGTGGCTGTTTCATGCTCATCTTTCATACGCCGCTAAATCTGCTTAGAGCACGCATTCACCTCATTGGACACAACAGCGTGGAAAATACACAGAGCCCGGGTTGTAAGGTGGGGTAACAGCGACCCCTTGTGCATGTAAAGGGAAGTACCTTTAAGAGCTGTGGACAGACAGAGGCCTAGAAATTCACGAGCCAAGCAAAGATGAACCAGATCACCTGGGTGAAGAAAGCAAGCGGATGAATTCATATTAATATTTGTGATTGTCTCGGTCTAACGATATTTCCTGTGATCCCCGTGGAGTGCACTAAAGAGAAATGTATTTCCGCCCTGTGAGCAGCAAGAGAGGAAAGACAATGCCTCTCAGACTTATAGCGGCACACTTTGCAATTCAGTGTCATTTAATTGCGTTTAATTTAATTCATAGATTAAATGCCGTTTAGGTAACGTGCGCCTGACGTGTGTGGAAAAGTGCTGCTCGACGGTTTGTAACATTTAGGTGGAAGAAGTGCTGCGTGGTGGTTTCTAGATATACTGTAGCAAAAATGCAGCCTGCTCTCAGTGAGGGGGATGAGCTGTGCTGACTGTCAGTGATGGTGTCAGCACCACAAACAGGTTATCAGCTGGATTTCACTTTGTATATGGAAAATGACTGTGCATGTATCCCGACTACATCGTGTGTATTGACAGTATAATTGTGGGTGTCATCAGATGTGACAACTACTATCTCTTAACTGCCAGTGACAGAAGATGCATCCTCCTCTGGGCCATTTTCAAACCCGTTCAGAGATCAAAATGTGAGCCCGCCTTTACAAAACGATGCTAATAAACAGGATGTCACAGTGGGAGATGAAGAAAAGTTGAACTTTAAAGGCATGCGTTTGTCAAGGGTCTGCATTGTGCCACATATGCACTGCACAGCGAGATGCATGCAGTTACATATTGTTGTCAATATAATGCACATCTGTTTTCACAGGTGGATGGATTTATTCATCTACTCAGTAAGCTTGCTCTGACCTTTTTCTCTTCTCACTGAGCCCCAAATAATCATCCATGTTTATGTTCTCAAAATTGCTTTTCATGGTGTTTTTGAGCCCTGAGGCACATTGGCGACCTGTCCTGGGTGTGCCTCATATCTTGCCCTATGACAGCAGGGTTAGGCTTCATCACCCCCACGACCCTGAATTGGATAAGCGGAAGAAAATGGATGGATGTACTTGCCTTGAGCTCCAAGAATAGCATTACCCCACGAAAACCCTGTGCTACAGTATCTTCTGGAACGTGCATCACAGTGCTAACATGGGATCTTGGTGGTTAATTTGCCATTACGTGACTGCTGCTACTGCACATACTGAAAACCACAGGAGGGAAACTCTGCACTTGAAGCAGAAAGAAAAGTTTCTATTGCACACCACAGTCTTTCTTTCTGCTATTTGACAGGTTTTTCTACTATATCACATGGTGCACTGAATTTAATTTGATGCCCTGGTATTCACTGGCTGTGTGAGGAGGTTGTCCAGAGCATCTCATTGCTCATGCAAACAAATGACTCTCAGTCACTTGAAAGCAGCATGATCATTAAAAAGTTTTAGCGAATACACACCTAAAATAGAACATTTCTGGTCCTGCCAACCGTGACAAATACAGATATCAAGCATATAGTCATTTGAAGCATGGCTTAAAGTAAAGCTCAGCTGCAATCACAGCAGATCAGCTAATCTCAATGCCTGCCCACATCTGGTGATGGCTCAGCTTATGCCCTTCTGCACATCCAGTGAGAAAATTGAATGCCTTTTAGACTGCTTCAGCCTGCCCACATCTGCAAGCTGCTTTGCAACCCATCTCTACCCTGGTTCTTTTTATGTTGTGTCTGACTTAATCAAAGTCCTATCAGTTCTTACTGCCCACTGTAGGATGTGCAGCTGCTAGCCGCTGCCTCTAGCTTTGCATGAGTGCAAAAGGAAGGGCAGGCAGGTCCCAGAACAGAGACATACAGCCAGATATAGACTGCTGCAGAAGGAAAGCAGTCTTCTTTTTATAAGTCAAGATTGAATTTTGTTTTATGCCTGTTAAGCTTACACTCTGGTGATTTAAAACCCAACATTAACTTTAACTCTATTAACAAAGTTCATAGAGTAAAATGTTCAAATGTATATCAGGACGACTTCCTGTTATAGGGGGACCAGCTGTTCCCTGTCCATTACAGGTCCCTGATAAGACGATAGCTGGGGCAAGGTCACTGTTCTTCCTCACTGACTGGATTTTCTTTCTCACATTACCCACAATTACACAAATAATTTGCAAGCTAGAGCACAGCACTTTCTTATGTTTTATATTTACATCAATCCTTTATAAAATGGTCAAACCTGTTGCCTTCTTAAGTTTTCTTTTCAGTCCCCTCGTGAAGTAGGGCCTTTATATTGTCAGGATTTTGTTGAACACTTTTTTGTTGATAGAGAAACCTTGTTGTCAAGCTGTCTCATGTGTACAGTGCTTTTCTATGTACACTGCATTATGCATGAGAAAATATACAAATGAAAACAAAATAATGTGTTTTAAAAGCAGCACCTTGATATCTGCGGTGCAAGAAAATGCTCATTTGGAATATTACGGTTGTTTGACTCAGTATTTGAATGCACAAGCCCATTATCGTCATCTCTATAATGCATTACCGACCGATTCTCACAGGCCTCCTTGCAGGAGAAGTTTTTTCTTATGCATGAGAGCAGAGTTTGAAAAGGTAGACTACAATATGAAGCCACGCTACAAAGCTCTTTTGCCAGAGAAAGGAGCCAGAAGAGTTTTGTTTTAAGCATTTTAATGGCTATTTAACTACCTTTTCTTTCTCACGAAATTCATTAGTGCTGTAGCTGCTGATGTTTCCGTTTGAGAAAGACATGAAAGTGAATATAAACCCCAGGACGGGATCAACAACTTTGAAACCTCACAGCCTCAAGAACTATTAATGAAAAATGGCCACACAGCCGTGCAGATGGTGAGCTGTGTTAAGATGAGGATCGGTTTTAAGGAATCAGCTTTCATACATGGTAATCATGGCACAGTCAGCATATACATCCTCTGGTGTATTAAACGACAGAAAGAAGCGTGCTATTTGAGTCACAGAAGCAGCGGGGGGTAGAGTGGCAGCTGTTTTGGGACCAGACTTCTTTCTCAGAAACATTTACTTGCTACTGAGATGTTTTTTTAATGTTCAGGAGGTAATTAAAGCTTCGAAGCCAGGGTCAGCGCAGATTAAATCTGTTTGAGTCTGCCTATGTGCTAATTATTTTACTATACATCTCTAAATTCAGTTTCTCTGGGATTCATTATGCTGCAAGAAAAAAAAAAAAAGAAAAGCAGTTCCGCCCTTGCTCTATTATTCAGGGTTCAGTCAGTCACAGACAGTCATTAAATTTTCATAGTAAGCAGTTTGGTGGCTGAGGTATTTGCAAAGTGAGGTGAGTGCATATGGTGGTGCTATACCTATGTTGTTTATACCCTCACTTTCTGTACTTTTTCAGTCAAAAGAAAGCCATTCTGGTCTCTTATGGGGTTAACTTGTTCTCTGTGACTCTTGAGGCGCCATTGCTAAGCAGTGGAGAGAGCCACGTGATTTTCTCTGTTTGACAAGCAGATAGGTTTCAGCTGAAAGCAAGAAGAAGCATAAAGAAAACATCCAAGTAAGAAAAGCTTAAAGGAGTCGAGGTAGACAGATTCCTTTCAATGTAAAAGTTGACTATAAATGCACTGTGAAACTCAATTATTGCTTGCATATGCCAGTTCTGGCCGATTCCAGGAAAAGCTGAATGAAACGTGAAAGTGGGTCATGTTAGATTTGTTCAACAACATAAATAAGAATTGATGCGCAGACCACAGGGACTTTAAAGGAACCCAGCTTGGGATGACTGCACAGCAGGAATGAGCTATGATTCTTTTTTTTCTAAAGTAGGAATACAGGATGTAAGTTTTTCCACCATACATATACATTTTTTCTTTGCAGTCCATATATCCATACTGTACATGGAAATGACAAGAACTTTGACATGCTTGTGGATGAAGACAAAAGAGATGCCAACGGGATCAACCTCATGGACTGACTGGATCTGTGCCGTACATGATTAACAATCACAACCATCCATATTTAGCTTCACCTCACATACGTGCATTTTTAATTTGGATTTTATTGTATTTTTAACAATAGGGAGAGATGATATTATACTGCTAATATTGCTCCTCTCTATTTCATTTCCACCTTCCATAAAATAGATATTAAAAGTCAATGTGTCTTTTAATTTTTTTTAGCAGGGACTGGATGGCAGGGATTCATTGTCATAAACCACATTCTTTTCATGCCCTTATTAGTTCTTTTAGCAGAGTTTCATGGGCAGTCTCACAGGATAAAAGTAATTCCACATTCTTATTCATGCTCTTTAATCTGCTACTTTTTTTTTGTCTAAACTTACTGTGCATTCACCAGCCACTTTGTTAGGTACACCTGTTAACGTAAATAATGGGCAGCAACTCAATGCATTTGGGTGTGTAGACATACAGTAGGCAAGATGACCTGCTGGGAATCAGCGCGGGGAGAAAAGGTGATTTAAGAGACTCTGAGTGTTCCATGGTTTGTTGGTGGCAGCCGGGCTAGTCTGAGTATTTCAGAAACTGCTGATCTGCTGGGATTTTCCTGCACAACCATCTCCCGAGTTTGCAGAGAATGGTCTGAAAAGAGAAGATATCCAGTGAGTGGCAGTTCTCTGGATGAAAATGCCTTGTTGATGACAGAGGTCAGAGGAGAATGACTGCTTCGAGCTGATAGGAAGGCAGCAGTAACTCAGTAACCACTTGTTACAACCAAGGTATGCAGAAACGCATCTCTGGATGCACAACATGTCTCAGTTTCTGCTGTGACATTCAGATGGCTGGGTCAGAATTTGGCACAAACAACATGAAAACATGCATCCATCCTGTTTTGTATCAGCAGTTCAGACTGCTGGTGGTGTAATGGTGTGGGGGGTATTTTCTTGGCACACTTTGGACCCCTCAGTAGCAACCCAGCATCATTTGCACCCCACAGCCTACCTGAGTATTGTTGCTGACCATGTCCATCCCTTTCTGGCCACAGTGTACCCATCTTCTGATGGCTGCTTCCAGCAAAATAACACAACATGTTATGAAGCTCAAATAATCTCTCAAACCTTTTTCTTGAATATGGCAGTGAGTTCAGTGTATTCAAACAGCCTCCACAGTCACCAGAGCTCAATCCAAGAGCGCACATTTGGGAAAGGGTGGAATGGGAA